>PVKM010012519.1:0-31568 GCA_004027735.1 Carollia perspicillata | reverse complement strand
CCCCCTCTCTCCTCCTCCAACTCCCCTGTTGCTAACCTCCACGTGATCTCCATTTCTGTGTTCTGTTCCTGTTCTAGTTGTTTCCTTAATTTGCTTTTGTTTTAGGTGTGGATGTTAATAACTGTGAGTTTGCTGTCCTTTCACTGTTCATATTTTTTATCTTCTTTTTCTTAGATAAGTCCCTTTAACATTTCATATAATAAGGGCTTGGGGATGATGAACTCCTTTAACTTGACCTTATCTGAGAAGCACTTTATCTGCCCTTCCATTCTAAATGAAAGCTTTGCTGGATAGAGCAATCTTGGATGGAGGTCCTTGCCTTTCATGACTTGGAATACTTCTTTCCAGCCCCTTCTTGCCTGCAAGGTCTCTTTCAAGAAATCAACTGACAGTCTAATAGGAACTCCTTTGTAGGTTACTGTCCCCTTATCTCTTGCAGCTTCTAGGATTCTCTCCTTCATTTTTATCCTAGCTAATGTAATTATGATGTGCCTTGGTGTGTTCCCCTTGGGTCTGACTTCTTTGGGACTCTCTGAGCTTCCAGGACTTCCTGGAAGTCTATTTCCTTTGCCATATTGGGGAAGTTCTCCTTTTTTTATTTGTTCAAATAAGTTTTCCACTTGTTGCTCTTCCTCTTCCCCTTCTGGTACCCCTATAATGCAGATGTTGGAATGTTTAAAGATGTCCTGGAGGTTCTTATGCCTCTCCTCATTTTTTTGAATTCTTATTTCTTCATTCTTTTCCATTTGGTTGTTTCTTTCTTCCTTCTGGTCCACTCCATTGATTTGAGTCCCAGTTTTCTTCCCATCACTATTGGTTCCCTGTGCATTTTCCTTCATTTCACTTAGCGGAGCCTTTATTTTTTCATCTAATTTGTGACCAAAATCAACCAATTCTGTGAGCATCCTGATCACCAGTGTTTTGAACTGTGCATCTGATAGGTTGGCTATCTCTTGGTCGCTTAGTTGTATTAGCTCTGGAGCTTTGATCTGTTCTTTTGTTTGGGCCATTTTTTTTTTTGTCTCATCACGCCTGTTACCTATGAGGTGCATATGAGGTGTGGAGCCTTAGGTGTTCACCAGGGTGGGGCAACCCAGTTGCTGGGTTGTGATGGTATATGTGGGGGTGGGGTCCAAGAGGGATCAGTGGAGCTTGTTCTGCTCTCTGTCGGATCTCAGCCCCCTCTACTACTTCCCACAAGCAAATTGAGCCTTTCTGGTGCTGATTCCTGGGTGGGTGGGCTTGTATACATTTTAGGACCCCGTGGGTCTCTCCAACGAACTCTCCTGTGAGGCTGGGAGTCTCTCCCTGCACCTCAACCCCCACAGGTGTTTTCAATTGCTGTTTTCAGGCTTTATTTCCTGGTGCTGTGGCCCTGGGTTGCGGGGTCTGTCTGGCTCCCCAGTTATCTGTGTGGGAATGTGAGACCCCCCGGTCAGCCGCCTTGCACGCTGTGCCTCGCTTCACAGTCGCTGCCTGGCTGGGTCTGCCCTTTGCCTCCCCATGCCAGCCGCCACCTGTGTGCTGGAGGTGCTTTTCGTGCACAGTGCCACCGCTTTTGTGTCACAACCTGTCTCTGCTTGGCCACCCTACTCCACCCCACTTACTGGTCTGGATGGATGTGTCTGTTTTATCTCCTTGGTTGTCCAACTTCCTTACAGTTCAATTTTCTGTCAGTTCTGATTGTTATTTTGTTTCTAAATTATTGTTGTTTTTATTTTGGTTGTGGGAGGAGACACAGTGTGTCTACCTATGCCTCCACCTTGGCCAGAAGTCCCATTATTCTTAATACTGTTATCAATATGGAAAGTAGTAATGTCTGAACCCCACCTTTTTTTTTCCAAAGTCAGAATTGTATAGCTATTAGGAGTACAGTAAGTAGAGTCAGATTTAGATTGAAACCCTTGCTTCCCCTTTTATTAATCTTCAGTTTAATTATTCTCAATTGCCTCATTTTACAAAAAAACTGCACACACTTCATATGGCTGTTGTGAGAATGAACTGAGTTGATGTATATAAAGCCCTTTAGCACAGTGCCTGTCACAGAATTAGGGCTTAGCTTTCCCAGTACTCACATTCACACCAGAGATCGAAAACTGAAACGACTATATTTAACTCCAACTTTCTAGGCCTTGGTTTCCTTTTAGTGGGCTTTTATTTGTATTATACAACTTTAATATTTGTTTATCACTTTATTGTTTACAGAATGTATTCACATACATTATCTTGTAGTGCTTGAACCTTCATTTCTATTTTCCAGTGAAGAACCTCAGACTCAGAAAAGGTAAGCAGTGAACTCACAGCTAGTAAATGGCAGAGCCACAGCTAGAGAGTGATGAGCGAACTGTTTAAGTGTTCTGTATGGTTGCCTCTTGTGCATCCCCTGCTGGGAACTGGCCCGCAACCCAGGCATGTGCCCTGACTGGGAATCGAACCATGGTTGTTTGGTTCCCAGGCCCACGCTCAATCCACCGAGCTACACCAGCCAGGGCTTCTTTGCACTATTCATGTGGCTTCCTAGTGAAACATTTTACCTATGTCTAGATTCACATACTGTGTCATCAGCAGTGGATTTTATATTCTTTCAGGTAAGGATCATAAGGTGTCTTACTCTTTTATTTTGCTTAGTGGCCAACATTCAGTATAGGGATGTTTTACATGATATCTGTGAAAAGAAAAACAATTTTTTTTTGCTGTTTACTCCCCAAATAAGAGTGATTAGTGAGTAATTAATACACATTTGTGTAGTATACTGTTAAATGGCAATTCTTTTTTTTAAAATGTAGAAGTGTGACTCTACTCTTGAGGGATTTTAATTTTGAAATCAAATATCTTCTGTGTAGGTAAATTTACTGAATTTTCTTTTCAGGATAAAGCTTCTCTAGAATCACATCAAATGGAGCTATTATTTGCCAATTTCATAGAAGTTATACTAATTGCTTTAGTAGATTCCACTTACAGATCAAATGTCTTCGACTAAATATAATTGCTTGTGGCTATATCTTATCAAAGCAATAAGCTCAAAGTAACTTCTGTGGAATTTAAAGCATAGAAGAGAGGCAGGATGTTTCAGATAGTGGACATTTTCTATTGTTGCTTTTGAAAAATAGTTTTTATTTTGAAAAATGCCCATGTTCCTACATGTTGCTTTGAGGGAAAACCCCCCAAAAAACAAAAATAAGAAGAACAAAAAGCACCTTCAACTTTTATTTCATAGTTCTTGTCTCTACATTTTTTATATACGTATGGGGAGAGTTTTCGCTGGGTCTGTTAATTATATGTTAATCATCATGGCCTATTTGTGGTAATTGATTTTTACCCCTTTACTTCCTTTGTGTTAAAATAGTTGTACTCTTGTTAAGGAGCCTCTGTTGACCAATTTATTTTTTATTTTTTAATTTATACTGCTTGCAGACTTAGGCAGAGGATTGCTATCATTTTCACAAGCTAGTATTGATCAAATCATCCTGTAAGCTTCGTCTAGTTATTTGGTAGTAGTCTTATTTATTTCTGTATCTACTGGATATATATTATTTTAGTTAATAAATGTACATTTGGTGGCCCTTGCGCTCATAAATAAAATATCTAGTGAGTGCAGATGTTAAACAGTAGTATTTTGGAATATGTGATTGGCATCTATGGACTCTGGGGTTCATATTCTGTTCTCCAATGGAAGGGTCTGTCCATAGCCCTATAACACCCTAGGATGCTAAGTGTTACTGTGTAAGTAAAGCAGCTTGAGCATTTGGGGTCCTCTTGATTTTCTCATCTTTTTAAAGAACATTAGATGCTTATAAGCAACTAAACCTTTGTGTACCATATGAAGGAAGGGCTTCATGGAAGTATCTGAAGAGGTTCAAAATGGAAGTCAAACTCCAAGGTTCTTTTTTTTTTAATTGTAAAATAGGAATAAAACTTGCCTTATATTTTGATTCTTTTTTAATATGTTGAGCACCTGAGATGTACCTGGCATTTAGTTAAGTGCTTGATAAGTATTTGTTATTTGAATACATGAAAGGATCCAGTAACGAAGCTGAAGGTACTTACAAAGCATAAAGTTATCTTTGGGGGTGAGCTCACCAATATCTAATGTTCTCGTACTCTCTTCTACCTGCTCTTTGTGGTTTTCTCCCCCGCTCTGTGATATTCTTCACCCTTCAGTCTTTTGTTGTATATTAGAAGAAAGAGGGGTTCAGGCAAATGCAAACTTTAGCTAGAAACATAAGACTGTTTAGCTGACTTACATTTTACTGATGGGGGCGTTCCTAGTTTTGGGAATGCAGTGTGTGGTCTCTATCTTTGTTCTCCTGACGCTAGTGTTTGCTCCCTAAAGCACAAATCATGCTGCTTTTCACATTTTAGACGTTTGCTACTAGGACATGTTGGCAGTGGTGAGGGGTCACTGAGATTGATTGAGAGGAACAAGGAAGGAGAAGGAGAAGGAAAAGCTGACCATCAGCATCCAAGAGTCCCCCGCCTGGTCCTTCTGTTAGGAACAGTTATTGCTTCCACCCAAGTACATCAAACAAAGAGCATAATCTTGGGAAAAATAGACATCAGTGTCTTATGCTTACTTTCCTCCTCCTAAAAAAATGGTAAATAGGACAAACCATGAACAATAGGGACGTGGGGAGAGGAAGTGGCAGCTGGCAGAGGGTTCAGGGAATCTGGCTGGGGCTGTGGGGAAAGAAAAACATGGCCATGTGGGTGAGCGAAATGCTAAAGTTCCAAAGTGGCAGCGATTTTACACTGAAAATCCTGTAATTACATGTTTGCATGTTTGATAACAACATCTCGTAGTGAAATTACTATAGATTTACTCTGTATCTGAAATGCAGAGTGTCTTTAATATATGTGTTATCATAGGATGGGTGCTACATCTTAATTTTTCAAAAAAGGAAATTAGATGTTTTTATTAGCAGCTATTTATTAATTTTACAACTAGAATGATCAATTCAGAGTAACCTGACTAAATCCGCCATTTGACAGTTTTGAGGGTTTCCTGTTTTCTGAACTCTTGAAGGAAAAATGTAATGGAAGCAGGTGGGTTGTATTGTTAACTTCTTAGATGCAAACCACCTATGGAAAACACTGGTAGCAAGGGGTGGTTAGATCGACTCTACATGTCCATGTGCCTGCTACCTGGCCTGAGGTTGAAGTTTGTCCTGGGTTTCTAAGTTGTGGATCCTTGAACTTTGCACACAGGAGTGACTATTTTATTTCTTTAATGATAGTTAAAATGAATCTGAGTAAATAGAGTTAACTGTAGTAGTGCCTGAATCACCTGGGAATAGTCTGTAAAACACAGATTCTGATTTGGTGGATCTGGGACAAGACCTGAGTTTCTGCCTTCTTATCAATTCTCAGGTGGTGCTAATGTTTCTGGGCCAAGGACAGCACTGGATAGATAACACGAGTTTATGGTACTGCTTCACTGTCTTACTGTCCTCCTTCTTTCTGTAGTTCTCTTTCTTGATCTAAGTGTCTCTCCATCTCTTTCTCTGTTCTCAGCTTTTATCTCACTGTTTCTGACTTACCTTTTCTGTGTATTGCTGCCTTTAAAAAAATCTCTTTCTCTGCTTCTCTCTGCTTTCTCCTTTTCTAACAAACTGCCTCTCTGCTTATCTCCTCTTTGAGCCTTCTTTCTCTTTCCCTCTCTTTCTCTCCCCACCCCTCTATCTTGAGCATGCGTGTGTGTGCGTATGCACAAACCCATGTACACACATACTCAGCACATTCACAGTTACAATGTAGGACACAGAAACGTTCAACAAGAGGATGTGGTGATGTTAATGATGTAGTTCCCATTTTGAGTCTAAGCCAAAGTCTCTTTCTCCTTGTTCTCAGAGATAAGAAAAATGCCAAGCGGTGGTGTGTCTGAATTTGTATTCACCATTGGAATTTTGGATACTGAGACATCCTTCCAGAGGTGAACATGGTTCCCTCACAAGTATTAGAAAAGCACATAAATTCCCCAGGTTGGTTCTGTCATTACAGAAGGCCGCAATGGTAATTCAGAATCCAGCAATTTTGGCTGATAAGCTTGATTCCTCCCCATAATTTAATCACAACCCTTCAAGTAGTCATAGTTCTTATAGCCATACATGTACTTAGCCACAAGATTTAGTCCTGATAGAGTTCAGGCCAGCTAGCTAGTAATTTTGAACTAATTATTTAAACCTTGGGTATTACGTTCCTCATTTGTAAAGTAAGAGAGTTGAACTATATGGTCTCCAAGGTTCCTTTTAGCTATAATATTCTATGATTTTAAAATCATTAGGTAAAGAATATTTTACATATTGATTCTTCATTTGTTCAGATGATTGGATCATTTCCATATATATATTTTTTTTCTGTAGAATGGGGCTAAACTTGGTATGTTGTGGGTTTAATTTAAAGATTAATCAATACATTGCGCTCATTTCTCCATGATCTTTAGTAATGTAGGTAATGGATAATATAAGCAGAATATCATTTTTATTTACTTTAGAACACATTATCTAACTAAAACAGAATTGTCTTCCCAGTTGGTTTGCTTGGGCTGCTACCAGACAGGATTTGTATTTGTGGAGCTACTTGGAGCTCTCACTGTCTGGATGTGATATCTAACACGGGGTAATCTGAAGCCCCCAAAACCCAGATGAGTGTCTTTTACTTTTCAGTGTTCTGCAATCTCTCTATTTATTATCACTAAACAGAAGTGATAACTTCTGTTTATCAGATAACAATAACTTATAAGATATCACAGATCTTAGAAACATCCATTATATTTTATTTTGATTTTGGTGAAGAAGAAATGAGGATACAAAGTAGAATGATTAGGGCCTTGATGAGCTGAGTTCCTTATGTATCTGTGTCTTTTCTTTTATAAGTGGTCCCTATTCTTGTTAGATGCAATATTCACGTACTGGTGCTAGTCTTAGTGTCCCTTGGATTCAACATCTCAAAGTTTCACATATATGTTTTCTATCAAATTATTTAATTTGATAGGTGATTATGTATCGTCTGAGAAAAGACTTGATTTTTTTTCAAGGAAAACTTTAGATATAAATATATAATTGTAAAGGTAGCGATAATGCAGACTGGTATATGCAATCGTGTAAATGTTCATTTATTCTTCAGAACAGGTATATCTCGCTTTAAAGAAATGCAGCATGTAGAGAGTCAGGGTTCAACTGGAGAGAAATTAATGAGGGCACTATTTACAGAGGTTTGAACAGGATTAAGGAAATTGAAAAAGGGTAGTGATGTATCTGAACTAGCATCCCTGGGAAGCTGTCGCCACCTCCCCTAGGCCAGGAGAAAGAGCATGTAACAGTGTTACTGAAGCCTGATAAGAGGGGGCATTGTTGAAGAGCTGTGTAATAGAAGCTGTCGCTGCGGAAGAACGAAGGCGCCGACACAACTGCAACGAGGCGGAGAGGGAGTTGTGGGGCTGGGGGAGAGGGAGCAGGGTTAAATACTCTGATACCTCTCTCCTCTTGCATTCTGATCTCTTTTTTGCCAGTAGCGCCCATTTGCTGAGCTCAACCAGAAGCCAAGGGGCTAAGGGAGCCGTAGCTGTCCAGAGAGGCTGGCCTCCTGGTGCACAGAGGGAGCTGACAAAGCAGGCTGGATAAGGGGTCGGTTGTGGGGTCGGGTGGGGGGGGAAGCAAACAAAACAGTCACAGAAAGGATACATGTTGATTTATAGACAGAATTAAGTTTTAATGTAAAATGAAGTACATCTATGATTTCATCTCATGTTTACATATATTTCTGTTAATCTTATGTGTATATGTTAGCATCTATCCTTTAAACTTTTTACAGGTAATTTTAACTATGCCTTGCAACTTTAAGAAGGTGATATTCTACATAAATGCTAAAAGCCAAAATTAGCTTGTTTTGTAGATTTTGTTTATTTCTGTAAATCTTTATTACACTCAAGGAAAGGAGACATGCTAGTCATGTTAACATTTTCTTTTACAAGTGATGAGAGATATATTAATTAAGCATGAATCTTTGAAGAACCTGTGAGTTAATTTTTAAAACATGACCAGCTCTCAGATGCAGTACTTGGACTGTATAAAGAAAGAATTCTCTCTATTTTAGCGCCTGATCTTTTCTCTTGAGTGATGTGTTACTAATATAATTATAGTACTTGTTAAAACTGATTACACAGCCCTGGCCGGTGTGGCTCAGTTGGTTGGGCATTGTCACAAAAAGCACAAGGCACACCCATTCGATTCCCAATCAGGGCATGTGCCTGGGTTAAGGTTGTGTCCCCAGATGGGGTTCGTAGAGAGGCAACCGCCGATCGATGTTTCTCTCCCTCTCTTTCTCTCTCCCTTTCTCTCTCTAAAATAAAGTAAATATGTGTTTTATTATTGTTCTCATTGGTTTTTTTTTTATTGTGGATTTTTGCAGAGCTCTTTTATCATGAGTATAAGTTCTTTTTCAGATACATGCTTTACAGATTTTCTTTTGGTCTCTGGCTTATTTTTTTTTAAATAATTCTAATTGTCATTTGAGGAGCAGCAGTTTTTAATGTTAAGTTAATTTTTTTCAATTTCTTTTTTTAATAGATTGTGCTTTTGGTGTCATGTGTTAGAAATCTTTGCTTATAGTTTCTCCTAGCATTTTATAGTTTAGGTTTTATATTTTATTCTATGGTTGATTATTAATTTTTGTATACGGTGTGAGGTATGGATCCACATTTTTTTTGTCATGTGGCTATTCAGTTGTCCCAGCACCCTTTGTTCAAAAGGCTACCCTTTCTTCACTGCATTGCCTTTGTGCCTTTGTCTAAAAACAGTGAAATTTTCTTATTGCGCTCTTCTGGTTTCCTGCTGTGTCATTCAACACTGTGGGGAAAAAAAGGAGAAAAGGTAAAGGACAAACTCTTTGGAAAATAAACAAGACCTTTAATAATCTGGTCCCAATTTGACTCTCCTTGTTTGTATCCTACGGTAACTGGTGTCTTCCCACCTTCCTCGGTTTTACTGTGTAGAATTGTTCTCTGTTCCCTAACTGTGTTGTTAGTTTTCATGCCTCTCTGCTTTTTTATAGGATCTTCTGTCTGCCTGAGATATCCTTTCCCCAGTGAGGCATCAAGTTCTTTAAGTCCATCTAAATTCTACCTCTGAGAAACCTCTCATTGCCTAAGCTAACTGTCGCCAAGCACTATAGACAGACCTCTGCTAAGTACTTCTTACTTTCTATTGTGATTATCTTCGCACCTGCCTTTCATAACAGGCTGTGAGCTCCTAAGAAGACATGGAGACAAGGGTCATGACTGACTCATATTTGTATCATAGTGGCTAGAACTCATTAGGTAAGAAAATGATAGAAGATTGGGTGACTGAGAGGAAATTAGCAGTGAATACTTTGAGAGAAAAACTGGTTGAGAAAAAAATACATTGTATTTAGATTTGGTTTACCTTTGTGGGCAGAATGTCATATAGGCTGTTAGGAATCTTAGATAGGACTGCATATTTATTTGTCCGAATGTTTCTTTAATAACTGCAAGGTCTTCTTGGTTGAAATTTGGTATTGTTTCTTTCATGGTTGAAAGCAGTTAGTGAATGACAGAGGAAAATAACTAAAGACCGTAATCAAGAAAGGTATGTTGAAAATGATATTTGCAACAAATATTCATGTAAAAGAAGAAAGAGGTTGTTGAACTAACTGCTGCAGAATTGTGGCACATGCCTTCCTTTTGGGTTCATCTTTACATGGTGTTTAGCACATAATCATGTGCAAATTGGTGTTTAATAAATATAGTATTAATACGTGCCATGGTCTGTGTTGTGCTTTTAAGCCACTTGTGAATAACAGGCATTAGATACTACTGCCTTTTTACACATAGTTTTTAAAAATTCTTTTTTTTTTGCCCGGGCTGGTGTGGCTCAGTGGATTGAGCACGGGCCTGCAAACCAGAGGATTGAGGTTCAATTCCCAGTTAGGGCACGTGCCTGGGTTGCAGGCCAGGTCCCAGCGGGGTATGCATGAGAGGCAACCATACAATGCTATTTCTCTCCTTCTCTCCTCTCCTTCCCTTCCCCTCTAAAGAAAGATAAATAAATAAATAAATAAATAAATAAATAAATAAATAAATAAATTCTTTTTTTTTAACCATGAGGAAGAAACCATTATTGTCCCACTCCACATATATAGAAATAGAGGCACAGGGAGGTTAAGTAATAGCCCAAAGTAAGGTGGGATATTACTATTACTATTAAGTAATACTATTACTTAAGTAATTACTATTACTGTTACTGTTGAGTAATAGTAATAGCCCACATGGAGGGGGAGGATGAAGGCTGGATCCGAATCCAGATATGCGTCTCCAGAGCTCTTAAACAGTACCTCTTCTGCTTCTCTGACCAGACATTCTCTGTCTTTGGGTGGGGCTTGTTTTCTTTCTTTTTTTAAAATATATTTTATTCATTATGCTATTTCAGTTGTCCCATTTCCCCCCCTTTATTCCCCTCCACCCTGCACATACCCCCACCCATGTTCCCCCAATTTAGTTCATATCCATGGGTCGTACATAAAAGTTCTTTGGCTTCTACATTTCCTATACTATTCTTACCCTCCCCCTGTCTACTTTCTACCTACCATTTATGCTACTTATTCTCTGTACCTTCTCCCTCTCTCTCCCCCTCCCACTTTCCCCACTGATAACCCTCCATGTGATCTCCATTTCTGTGATTCTGTTCCTGTTCTAGTTGTTCACTTAGGTTTTTTTTTTTTTTTTAAAGATTTGGTTGTTAATAGCTGTGAGTTTGTTGTCATTTTCTTGTTCATATTTTTGATCTTCTTTTTCTTAGGTAAGTTCCTTTAACATTTCATATAATAAGGGCTTGGTGATGATGAACTCCTTTAACTTGACCTTATCTGGGAAGTACTTTATCTGCCCTTCCATTCTAAATGATAGCTTTGCTGGATAGAGTATAAAAATTCTTTATTTTTGTCATTTTTTTATTGTTCGAATACAGTTGTCTCCGTTTTCTCACCTCCACTTTCCCCTGCCCCATCCACCCCTACCTCCCACCCTCAATCGTACCCCACCTTGGCTTTGTCCATGGGTCCTTTATTTATGTTTCTTGATGACCCTTTTCCTTCTTTCTTCCCTGTTATCTCCCTCCCCGCTCCCCTCTGGTTACTGTCATTTGTTCTTTATTTCAATGTCTCATTATATTTTGCTTGCTTGTTTGTTCTGTTGATTAGGTTCCATTATTGGTGAGATCATACAGTATTTGTCTTTCATCACCTGGCTTACTTCACTTAGCATAATGCTCTCCAGTTCCATCCATGCTGTCATGAAGGGTAGGAGCTCCTTCTTCCTTTCTGCTGCATAGTATTCCATTGTGCAAATGTACCATAGTTTTTTGATCCACTCATTTTGATCCACTTCCAGCACCTAGATTGCTTCCAGCACTTGGCTATTGTAAATTGTGCTGCTATGAACATTGGGGTACATGGGTTCTTTTGAATTAGTGTTTCAGGATTCTTAGGGTATAGACTCAGGAGTGGGATTGTTGGGTCAAAAGGCAGTTCCATTTTTAGTTTTCTGAGAAAATTCCATGCTGTTTTCGACAGTGGCTGCACCAGTCTGCATTCCCACCAACAAGGTGCTGAGGTTCCCTTTTCTCCACAGCCTCCCCAGCACTTACTGTTTGTTGCTTTGTTTATGACGGCCATCTTGACTGGTGTGAAGTGGTATCATTGTGGTTTTAATTTGAATCTCTCTGACTGCTGTGAGGCTGAGCATCCTTTCACATATCTCTGGGCCTTCTGCATGTCCTCCTTGGAAAAATGTCTGTTCAGGTCCTTTGCCCATTTTTAAATTGGATTGATTGTCTTCCTGGAGTGGAGTTGTGCGAGTTCTTTATATATTTTGGAGATCAAACCCTTGTCCGAGGTATCACTGGCAAATATATTTTCCCATACCATTGGTTCCCTTTTCATTTTGATGATGTTTCCATACAGAAGCTTTTTATTTTGATAAAGTCCCATTTGTTTGTCCTTTCCGTTATGTCCCTTGCTCTAGGGGATGGACATATTGGTGAAAGTATTGCTGTGTGGAATATCTGAGATTTTCCTGCCTAAGTTCTCCTCTAGGATTTTTTGGTATCATGACTTATACTTAAGTCTTTTATCCATCTTGAGTTTATTTTTGTGTATGATGTAAGTTGGTGGTCGAGTTTCACTTTTTTGCCTGTAGCTATCCAGATCTCCCAACACCATTTGTTGAAGAGGCTATTTTCACTCCATTTTATGCTTCTGCCTCTTTTGTTGAATATTAGTTGGCCATAGAAACTTGGGTTTATTTCTGGGCTCTCTATTCTGTTCCATTGATCTATGTGTCTGTTCTTATGTTAGTACTAGGCTATTTTGATTACCGTGGCCTTGTAATATAGTTTGATGTCAGATATTGTGATCCTTCCTACTTTGTTCTTTTTTCTCAAAATTGCTGCAGCTATTTGGGGTAATTTATGGTTCCATACAAATTTTGAAATGTTTCTTCTGTATCTGTGAAATATGCCATTGATATTTTAATAGGAATTGTGTTGAATCTATAAATTGCTTTGGATAGTATGTATGTTTTGATGATGTTAATTCTCCCAGTCCATGAACACGGTATAATACTTCCATTTAATTGTGTCTTCCTTGATTTTTTTCTTCAGTGTTGTGTAGTTTTTTGAGTACAGGTCTTTTACCTCCTTGGTTAGGTTTATTCCTAGGTACTTTATTTTTCTTGTTGCTATAGCAAATGGGACTTTTTTCCTGATTTCTGTTTCTGATATTTCATTGTTGATGTACAAAAATGCCTTCGATTTCTGAGTATTGACTTTATATCCCACTGCTTTGCCAAATTCACTTATTAGGTTGAGTAGTTATTTTGGTGGAGTCTATAGGATTCTCTGTGTACACTATCATGTCATCTGCAAACAATTACAGTTTTGCTTCCTCCTTTCCAATTTGGATGCCTTTTATTTCTTCTTGTCTGATCACTGTGGCAAGGACTTCCAATACTGTGTTGAATAGAGTGGTAAAGGTGGACATTCTTGTCTTGTTCCTGATCTTAGTGGGAAAGCTTTTAGTTTTTGCCTGTTGAATTTGATATTAGCTGTAAGTTTTTCATATATGGCCTTTATTAGATTGAGATATGCTCCCTCTACTCCCACTTTGCTGAGTGTTTTTTTTATCATAAATGGGTGCTGTACCTTATTAAATGCTCTTTCTGCATCTATTGATATGATCATGAGATTTTTGTCTTTTGTTTATGTGATATATTACGTGTATTGATTTGCAAATATTGTACCATCCTTTCATCTCTGGGATGAATCCTACTTGATCATGGTGTATGATTTTTTTTTTATGTATTGCTAGATGCGGTTTGCCCATATTTTGTTGAGGATTTTAGTGTCTATGTTCACCAGCAATCTTGGCCTGTAGTTTTCTTTCTTTGCTGTGTGCTTGTTTGGTTTTGGGATTACGATGATGCTGGCCTCATAAAAAGAGTTTGGTGCTCTTCCCCTTCTTGGATTTTCTGGAATAGTCTAAAAAGGATAGGGGTTAGCTCTTCCTTACATGTTTTGTAAAATTATCCTGTGAAACTGTCCAGTCCAGGGCTTTTGTGTGATGGGAGTTTTTTGATTACTGCTTCAATTTGACCAGCTGTTATTGGTCTGTTTAGGCTTTCTGCTTCTTGGTTCAGTTTTGGAAGATTATATTTTTCTAGAAATTTGTCCACTTCACCCAGGTTTTCAAATTTCTTGGCATATAGTTGTTCATAATAATTTCTTACAATCTTTTGTATTCTATTGGTTGTAATTTCCCCCTCTTTCACTTCTAATTTTATTTATTTGTGTCCTCTTTCTTCTTTTCTTGATGATCTAGTTCAAGGCTTGTCAATTTTGTTTATCTTTTCAAAGAACCAGCTCCTGGATTAATTGATTCTTTGAATTGTCCTTTTAGTTTCTATGTCATTTAATTCTGCTCTGATCTTGGTTATTTCCTTCCTTCTACTCACTCTTCTACTCGCTTTGTTTGTTGTTGTTCCTCCAGTTCTTGTAGTTGTAGGATTAGGTTGTTTGTTCAAAATGTTTCTATCTTTTTTAGGTAGGCCTGTATCACTATGAACTTCCCTCTCGAGATGGCCTTCGTAAGTTTTAGACTGTTGTGTGCTCATTTTTATTTGTTTCCAGGAACTTTTTGATTTCTTCCTTGATCTCATTTTTCAACCCATTTATTTGCTGTTCAGCCTCCATGAGTTTGAATATTTTTGAATTTTTTCCTTGAGGTTGGTTTCTAGTTTCAAGCCTTTGTGGTCTGAGAAATTGCTTGATACGATTTCAATTTTCTTGAATTTGTTGAGGTTTGCTTTGTGTCCTACCATGTGGTCTATCTTTGAAAATATCTCATGTGCATTTGAAAAGAATGTGTGTTTTGTTTCTTTGGGATGAAAGGTTCTATATACATCAGTTAAGTCCATTTGATCTAATGCATTGTTCAGTTCACAATATCCTTTTGATATTTTGTTTGGAAGATCTATCCATTGTTGACAGTGGGGTGTTAAAACCCTCTACTATAATTGTGTTGCTGTCTATATGTTTCTTGAAGTCTTCCAAGAATTTCTTTATATATTTGGGTGATCCTATATTGGGTTCATATATATGTTTACAATTTTTGAAAATTCTTAGTCCCAGTGAAAGGGATTTAATTAGAAATGTTTGTATGATCTAATTTTGGTACTATTTTTACATGGTGTTGCTCATTAATGTTTGGCAGTATTTCCCACAGACTAAAATTCAAATTGAAGGGCGAAGTGATTAGAAGTAATACACAGACAAATATATATGTGTACATGTGTTAACAGCCACACATAGATTTTAATTTTTACTTGTATATGAGAATAGATTTCACCAAAGAGAATAAGATTTGTGTTCTTCCAGCATTTGCAGAAACAGCCTCTAAACAGAGGCCCTGAGCTCATTAGTGTGAATGAAGAGAGTCACCCAAGGGAATAAGATAGATATCTTGTATTTGCATGTATGTTCTCATGTATGTTTTCTGTTACAAATAGTTTCCCAAAGCTTGCTTCTGTGTTTTCAGGTTTATGTACCTTTTTCCTGGTAGCTAAGCTGTTAGGAATGACACTTATATTTCATAGCTATCAATCATTTCATGACCTTATTTTCTAATTTTGAATATCAACTAAATAAGTCTGTCATATCAGAGTTCGTCATGTGCACTGATGGTATTGAAAGAAGATTGTTTCTGAGCTTCAGGCTTAATGTCCCTGTCTTTATGAGAAGGGTACCCTTGTACCCAGCTTTGAGAATGTTGGACTTTGTTCAAACAAACAAAAGTATAGGTGGAGTACAAAGGATTTTACAGCAGTAAAGTTACGGTGTATGATATTATCATGGCGAACGCATGTCATTATACGTTTGTCCAAACCCATGTAATGTGTAATACCCAGGGTTAATAAGCCTTAATGTAAACTTTGGACTTTGGACTTTGGGTCATAATGGTTTGTCATTGTAGGTTCATCGGTTGCAACAAACGTACTGCTCTGGTGGGTGACGTTGATCCTGGGGGAAGCTGTGCCTGTGGGGGAGCATATGGGAGGTCTATACATTCCTCTCAATTTTGCTATCATCCTAAAACTCCTCTTAAAGTCTTTAAAAAAAAAACTAACAAACACAAGAAAATACGTTTAAGAGAAAATGCTATCCCAATGCGTACTGTACCAGTGTTCAGAAAATAGTAATTTTATGTAAAAATATTATGATCATAATTAGTGTTGGAAACTGGCGTTATTGTAAGCTCTCCAGTAAGAAGTTCACATGATCTCAGGCACTGTGGTCACAGTGTTCTGTCCCAGGTCCCAGGGGAGGCTACAAGCTCAGTTAGTTAAGCAGGTAGGATTCTAGCACATACACTCTGTCTCTGTTGTTTGCATCTAAGCAGGTGCTTTTTAATCTGTTTTATATATTGTGCCTCTGGTTAAGATTTTGTTTGAAGAAAGATAATGGATGCTTTGTGGTGATGATGCTGATGGAGGGAGGGAGAAGGGAGGGAAAGAATGAGAAAGGGAGGAAGAGGAGGGAGGGTGGGAAAAAGGGAGGAAGAGAGAAGGAGGAGGAAAAGTAAATGTTTTGGATTAAGGATCAGGTGTTTTAGAAGCAGACCCAACTCCCCTAGTTCCATGTCATCTTGGGCAAATGACTTCTGGGTCTTGACTTCCTCTATATAGAGAGGAAGGTATACAGTATCTCTATATCCTGCGCATTGCTTGAAATAGGGGCAACCTGAGCACACACAGGTCGGGGCTCTGCCCTGACCCTGCCAGTGTCACATCCTGGGGGCCAAATGGTCTTTTGAAGAGACGTGGCATCTTGACATTGATAAGAGGCCACTCCATTGTCTCAGAATTTGCCTCTGAGCTGAATAGCACCCACTAAGCTAGTCTGTTGTGATTTAGAAACATAGTTTTTTGGTAACCAAAGTGTACCTGCGGGACAGTTGACAGGTGGCACATGGGCTTATCATGGTCTGGGTTCTATTTCCTGGGATCTGCCCTGGTACTACATATTACTTGACAGGCAGGTGAATGTGATTGGATCCAGGAAGAATGTCTCCTCAAATACCTTAAGCACTAAGAAAAACTCTGAAGCATGTGCAGAAGCTCTTAGTCTCTAAGTCCAGTACGATGTGTCTTACATGAGGAAAAACAGACTATTGGATTCTGGCTGGGCAGCTCTTTCCCTAACACAGTCACTAAACCAAAGTCGCTTGATCAGTTCAAAATCTGACTTGAGCAGCTATCAAGGACAAAGTTAGTTTAAATGGTGAGGTATGTGATCATAGTCAAGCGAACCATTTTTTTTCTGGTATTATCCTGCCATGACACCTAAGATAGCCACTGGGAATAATGGAAGAGATTTTTTTCTTAAACTTCTTTCCTTTGCTTACTATTTAATTTTTGTCATTCCAGTCTATATTCTAGGATTCAGTCCATAGGCCCAAACCTGTTAGTAATTAAAATTATACCACTGTTTTTTCCTCTTGCAGTGGGGTGCTCTTATTAAATAAACTGATTATTAGAATTATCATTATTGTGATCTTAGGAGTTGATTTTGTTATACAGCTCAGTAATTTCCTAGGTTAGAGGAACCAGATATTTCTCAGGTAAGACCCTGTGCCATTTTACTTAGAGAGGTGAAGACAGGAAATGTGAAGGCCACATAGAAAGACTGGGAGCAGAATAGTAAACAAGGATGGAGCCAATAATAATAAGAACCCAGTGGGAGCTGAATAGAAGCTACTAGTGAAGAAGGAGAGGAAACATAGTGGTCTTCATTCACTCACTGACGGGAGTTCTTCCATTCCAGACCAGTGGGGACATCGGTAATTCTGGCTGCAGGCCGACAGTCACTTCAAAACAATAAGTTCCTTGGCTTAAAATGTTTCATCTACTATGCAGGAGCATGAATTTTGTGATATATGAGGATACTATTGGTTTAGGACAAGGCTCTCTTTCCTAACTGGAGGTGCTTTGTGGGCCCACTGTTAGCATACCAGCTGGTTCCTCTGGCATTGCACTGCAATTGCTGATTAACTGCTTTTATGTATGCAGAGCTGACAAGTCGCCTCATTTAGAAACAAACAGCAGTGCTCTACGGAACTAGTCAGAAGTTCAAATTGACATTTAGAAATTGTAAACTCACAGACTTCATGACACGTAATGCTGTCAGTTTAAATTATTGCATTTCTACCTAGAAATAGGATAAAAAGAGCCCGTAATATAGCCTGTGACCAGTGTATTAGAGAGAGATTCTGCTCTAGTGAGCTGAGAGATTGTGCTATTTGGATCTAACATTCAGTTGCACTTCTTTTTGCTTGGATATTTTCTGGGTGATCAGCCAGTGTGAAGGGTTGACACTGCGAATGGTTGTGACAAATGCATATTAGTTCAACCAAAAGAAAAAAAAAAGCTCTATTCTTGCTTTCAAGGGAGAATTTTGAGAAATTGAGTTAGGAAACAAATGAGTTGAGAGTTTAATTCTCACAGTACTTTTATGTAAACATGAGGAAGCTTAGCAATAATTTCACTAACTGGAAAGATTGAAAGAATTAATATAGAGTATGTGGAAGGAGAGTAAGAAGAGTCAAGGTGAAGAAACTAGTTCCCTCCTTGATTGTGGTATCTCTTTATCATCCTTCATAAGTGTCCATGTGGCATTTTGATGAGTTTACCTTCACCCAAATCAAGGAATAAGCTCTCCTATAATGAAAGTGTGTTGCAGTGCAGGGTGGCACGGTCTCACCTGCCGGCTCTGGAGTCCTCTGTGAGTGATTGCTGGTGACTCGGGGTGGGTTGGGGGCGGCACAGAATGCTGAGTCAAGGTGCATGCATGCATCCTGGGTGGGAGGACACTGGGGGAAAAACTAACTCTGCACCTGTTACCTTTTCTTTTTTTTCATCTACATGTTTATATAAAGCTATTGAATCCTAGGATGTAAAAAAATCAACTAAATTTTAGAAACTATGACCAGTAATGACATGAATGATTTCTACCTAATAACTAAACCAGTGGCCCATGTAGAGAAATGGTCACTGTTCTAGTGTCTCTCATCTGTTCTTTGCTGAGGAAGCGTGTTACACTGGAGGGTCCCACACTTGGAGTCAGGAGGAATGGTTTTAATTGTACATTCTGAGCCAGTTTTTTCATGTGTTAAATGAGGATACCTATTCATCTCCATTTATAGGTTTACTGTGAGACTATAAATGAAATTGGAGCTCTTGTGAACTAGGATGTTTTGTGCAGAGGTAAGGTGGTATTATGATTACTTTGTAGTATAGCCAGTGCAGTTACGTAAGCTCCCACGCTCAGAAGGAGGTCCTGCACGTAGAATTTAAGGCTATGTGACCATTGTCTTGAAATTCTGAATAATTGTATCTTTCAATTTGTGATTTGTAAATGAAGTCAGATGGGGCAATGGAGCATGTACTTAGGGCATGGAATCATTATGATCCAGACTTTTGCCACTTCTTACCTCCCTGGGATGAATTCTGAGCTGGCCACTCCCCTGCCGCTGCCTAGAGACTGCTGCCACCCTCTACCCCAGCAGAGACTTGGATATGGGCACTGGAGAAGTGGGATTTGGTGTGTCTCCTACACACAGAGTCATGGGTGGTGCCTCTGAGAGTGTGCATTGCCTTGTGAGCATCCTTGTGCCCTAGGGAGTACAGTATTAAGTATCAAACAAAACAACACCATAACTTTTTTAGAGAGAGACCACAGAAAATCTCTTTCCCTGTTTTCCAACAAGAGGACTCACATTTTCCTTTTTGCACTGGTCTCTACAAATGATGTGGCTGCCCCACAAAATATGTAACCAGGTCCAAGTATACTGATTTTGAAATTCTGCCTTCAGAGCCCCAGGATTTCTCAGGGCCCCCTCAAGGTCACCAAGAAATAGGTAATAGTGACTTTGACAGGAGCAGTTTGATAGAGGTGGAGCAGGGAGTAGCTAGATAGGAGTGTATAGAGAGGATTGAGTGAAAGGTGAAGGTATAGACAACAATTGAAACAAACTTATTCAAAAGACTGGCTGTGAAGAATAGGGAAGAGTGGTGGTAATTGGGTTGGGGGATAAAATAGAGGGAAGGGTTGTTTCTTTATTTAGTTTTTTAATTTAAAGAGAACTGAGCATATTGAAATGTTAATAAGAGAAAGTCAAAAGGGAGAAATTAAACATTTTCTAATGTATTTACTGAAAATTCATCATGTTGTTTTTCTGTACAGTCTTGAACTGAGATTCAAATGTTTTCATCCCAAAGCAACAGAAGGTGCCTTAGATTCTATCCTTTATACCCAAATAAGAGGGGGGTAGTGTAAGTCCCCTTCATGTGGCCCAGGGCCATCATATTTGTCTGCCTTTTCAGCCGTCATGGACTGGTGCTGGAGCAGAAGGCTACACAAACCCTTCTTCTTGACTCAGTAGTGCAGCAGGGTGATCTTCTGCCCTGCACAATGTGTCTGGGTGCGAGGTCTGTTGGGGTTTTGAATACTCAGCTATGCAGCGTGCTGGGGGCACCTGTCATGTTGGCTTCTTTAGGTATCTGGCATAGCTTTTGGCAGTGATCACTGTTCTTTTACTCCCTAGGGAATTAAAATTAATCAGCTTCTGCTTGAATAGAATATTTAACAACATTTGAAAGTACAGTAGTCCCTCTCTTATCTGTGGTTTCAATTTCCATGGTTTCAGTTACCTGTGGTCAACCATGGTCTGAAAATATTCAATGTAAAATTCCAGAAATGAACAATTCATAAGTTTCAAATTATTTGCCATTCTGAGTGGTGTGATTATAACTCTCTGCCACTCCAAGACATGAATCATCCCTTTGCCCAATGTATCCATGCCATACTTGCTACCTGCCCACCAGTGACTTTGTAACCGTCTCAGTTATCAGATCAGTTAACATGTATTTTGAGAGAGAGAGACCATATTCTTATAACCTTTATAACAGTATATTTTTATAATTGTTTTATTATTGAGTTATCGTTAACCTCATTTATGAGTTAATCTTTATCATATATGTATGTGTGTGTGTATATATATACATATAGGTTCAGCATGTGGTTTCAGGCATCCACTGGGGGTCTGGGAACATACCCCTGTGGGTAAAGGACTACTGTATGGATAAAAGTATTTTGGATTACTATATTTTTGTTTATCTTTAAAATGAAAATAATAATCCCTACCTCACAAAATGTCAAGAAGATTAAATGAAATAAGATGTAAAATGCTTAGTACAATTCTAGTATATGATTAGATACTTGAAAAATATTAGTTTCCTTCCTCATTCCTCTTTTTTTAAAAAAATGAAGTGCTGTGTGGATGTACTTTTCTTGATGCAGCAGGGGTGGTGACAAAAATTATGTGCAAAATCAATTTAAAGTTGTTAATTGTGTTGGATGAAATTTCCATGGAAAGAAAGTGTTCAGTGATAATTTCTTTACCGAAGATGGGGGATAAACTTTTGTAAAGAAAGTATCTCCAATTAATTTTTAAAAAAATGTTTTCCTCTCTAGCATTTATTTAGATACAGGCAAATAGATTTTAACCTCTATATCTCCCTTCTTACCTGTAAAGTTGGGGTAATAATAACACATAGCACAGCGTTGTTACAAAGTTTATTCAAGAATGGTGGCTAGCACATTGTAAGTGCTCAATAAATGTTAGGATAATTATTTTATTCTTCAAATATTTTCTGAGATTATTTAAAGATCCTGTGTTTTTAAACACTTGTACCTATGTTTGTTATAGTACAGTAGTATTATCCTTTATTCTTACAGCTGTTTAAGAAATACTAGTTTATATCATAACATTAGAAAAAAGTGTATTGTGAGTCACATACCACTTCTGTTTGTTTATTTATTGGGGTAACATATGCATATCATACAATTTAGTATTTTAACCATTTTTAAGTGTACAGTTCAGTGGCATCAAGTACATTCACAATTGTGCAAACCCATTACCACTCTCCAGTTCCAGGACTTTTTCATCACCCAAAACAGAAACTTTGTACCCGTTAAATACTAACTCCCTATTCTTCCTTCCCCCAACCGCTGGCAATCTCTATTCTACTTTCGGTCTTTATGAATTTGCCATCATAACATTATATTAGCAAGAGCATACACTATTTGCCCTTTTATGTCTGGCTAATTTCATTTAGCATAATGTTTTCAAGATTCAGCCATATTGTAGAATATATCAGAATTACATTCTTTGTATGGCTGAATAATATTCTCTTGCATGCATATACTGCATTTTGTCTATCCATTCATGGGCTGATGGACATTTGGATTGTTTCTACCTGTTGGCTAATATGAATAATACCTCTGTGAACATTGGCATACAAGTATCTGTTTGAGTCTCCGCTTTCCATTTTTGTGAAATATACTCATATACCTAGAAGTGGATTTGTTGGATCATATGGTAACTCTGTGTCTAACTTTTTGAAGAACTGACCGACTGTTTTCCACAGTGGCTGCACCATTTTATATTCTGACCGGCAATGCACTACAGTTGCAATTTCCCCAGATGTTCGCCCGCACATGTTTTTCTTTTTCCATGTTTTGATAATAGCCACCCTAATGAGTATGAAGTGGTATCTCATTGTGGTTTTGATTTTTCTAACTAATGACATTGAGCTTCTTCTCATGTGCTTGTTGGTCATTTTTATGTCTTGGAGAATGTCTGTTCAAGTTCTCGGCCCATACTTATACTGGTTTGTTTGGTTTGTTGTTGATTATAGGAGTTCTTTATGTATTTTGTATATTAGTCTGTTATCACAAATATGATTTGCCAATATTTTCTCCAGTTCTGTGGGTTGTCTTTTTATTCACTTGATATTTTCCTCTGTTACATAAAAGCATTTAGTTTTGATGCTATCTAATTAGTCTATTTCTTTTCTTTTCTTTTTTGCCTGTGCTTTTGGTATCTTATCTATGAAAACATTGACATCCAATGTCATGAAGCTCTTCCCCTTTGTTTTCTTTTAAGAATTTTATACTTTTAGCTCTTATGTTGAGTTATTTGATCTATTTTGAATTAATTTTTGTATGTGGCATAAGATAAGGGTCCAACTTCATTCTTTTGCATGTGGATATTCAGTTTTCCCAGCACTATTTTGAAAAGTCTATCCTTTCCCCATCAAATGGTCCTGGCACCCTCGTAAAAAGTCATTTGGCTGTTTACATGAGGGTGTATTCCTAGGTTCTCCATTCTGTTCCATTAGTTTATGTGTCTGTTTTTATGCCAATACCTTATTGTTTTGATTACTGTAGCATTGTAGTAAGTTTTGAATTGGGACGTAAGAACCCTTGAACTTTGTTCTTTTTCAAGATCGTTTAGGCTATTTGGGTTTTTTGAGATTCATACAAATTTTAGGATGGATTTTTGTTCTGTCTGTATTTAATGCATTTATTTTAATTTTAAAAATGCTAGATTAAAAAAATTGTTAATACTCCAAAAAATACAGTCCTTAAGGCTTCCTGTAGTTGCCAATGTATATGATAGTAAAAAATATACTAAGTTGATTTAGAATACTTTTTAAAACTCATACTCCATGTGTTCAATGAGACTGTGATACAATGAAATTGATCTTTGTGTGTAACTTTTTAGGGATGCCTTATTATTTTAAAGCTATATCACTATAGAGTCATATAGTGATTAAGAGGATGGCTTTTGAAGGCAGACACACCTTTGCTTGAATCCTGGCTTTGTCATTCACTACTTGTATGGCTTTGGCTAAGTTATTTCTCTTTGAGCCTGGGTTTCCTTATCTGTGAAATGAACATAAGAGGGTTGACTTGAAAATTAAATGTAATGACATACAACGATTTTAGCACAATGTCCACCACATTTAAATACTCAGTAAAATAGCTTGAAAGGAATTTAGGCTAATGTGTTTTTTTTCCCCCATGGGTTCAGTCCACTGTATTGGTTTATTTATTTTTTAAATTGAATTTATTGGGGTGACACTGGTTATAAAATTGTATGAGTTTCAGGTGTACAGTTCTGTAGTCCATCATCTGTACATTAATTGTGTGTTCACCGTTCCAAGTCGAGTCTCTGTCCGTCACCAGTTATCCCTCCCGGGGCGGATGTCTGACAGTGGAAGAGTGGGCAGCTGAGGCTGTGTTCTGCCGTCTTTGTTTCCAACAAGCTGCATGACTGAGGATGATTCTGCGTTGTGGTTTTCTCCTTTGTGAAATAAGATGTCTTCTAACTTATAGTTCTTTAGTTATATATTTCATTTTCTAACTTCTGTTAGGTGTATTTCAAACTATCATATTCCATATTCCTTGTTTCATCGTCTTTTTCCTATCTTTATCTCCCGCCTTTTCTGTATTTTAGATGATTTCCTTGTATAAGTCTTTCTCCCCTTTTTTAAAGGAGTTTATTTATTTTTAGACAGAGGGGAAGGGAGGGAGAAAGAGAGGGAGAGAAACATCAGTGTGTGGTTGCCTCTTGTATGATCCCCACCGGGGACCTGGGCCGCAACCCAGGCATGTGCCCCAACTGGGATTGAACCTGCGACCTTTTGGTTCACATGGGGCGCTCAATCCACTGAGCCACACCAGCCAGAGCTGTTACTCTTTCTAGTCACTAATGATCAGCTGTGTATTGTTCAGACTACCTGTTTAAGGTCCCTGCCCCAAGTGAGGTCCCTTTTACTTATTTTTAGAAGTTTTATTTGATTAAAATAAAATCTGCCAGTTTATTTTTAATACTGACCCTTTTTTAAAAAAACTTAACTCCTTTTATCTTCTTCAACAATTTAAACAGAGCTGTTTTTAAGTCTCTTTTAGTCTGTTAAATTATGCCTAACCCTTGTGGTCCAAATTCTTCCATCTGCATTGCCACTCTGGGTGGAATTTTTCCAGTCCCTGTTTCATGGGCAGATTTGGCAACTCTTGTTTTTATTCAGGTAGTTCATGCCCACTGAACAGCGTGCTTGAGGCCTGCAGCCTGGGCACCTCTCACAGTAGCTGAGCCTGTGGATTGATTCCAATACTCACTGTTCCCGGGAGCTTTATTGGCTTCGGCTCCTGCTCACCACTGTCTTTTTTTCCTCTTTGTTTCTAGCACTTGGGAGATTTCCTTTATTTGAATTTGAGTTCAAACATGTAGCCTAAAATGATTCTCATGTATTCTAGCCATTCTGCGTTTTCAGATTGAGAGCCATGTCTTTCTTTAGTAGCCCTGTACATCATTTTTGCCATGTTGACTGGAAGCCTCTGCAAATATCTAGACATGTGTATGCATATGTCCCTGTCTAATAGGTCTTTAGAATCTTTGATTAAATGTCTCCTCTTTTTTCAGCCCTAGCTTAGTACTTTGTACAGACTTGGTTGGTACTCAGCAACTGTCTGTTGAATGGGTGAATGAACGAGATCTAAGATATTGGTTTCCAGTTTTGAAGTTTATAGACCATTGCTGAAACTTTAAACTTTGTTGTTGCTAAATTTTTGTTTTCTTCTGCCTTTTTCTATTTTAAATGAACTACATATAACCTATTTTAATTAAAGTGAATGATTTAGAGGGTGAGTCATAGAGGGGAGAATACCCAGAAACTAAAACACAGCAGAGAGATCAGAACTGCATCAGGAAGTAGTGATCCAAAGAGGGAGGGAAATATCAATAAATCACTAAAAGATATTCTTAGACAGAATCAGCGAAAAGCCCTCAGGGACCCTCTGAAAGGAGAGAGCAGTGCTTATCAGCTCCCCTCACCACAGGCCCCCCGCCCTCCCCATCAACCATTTGTGTTTTTCCAGGAAATTCAGCTTCTTATCTTTATAAGCAGACTTTGATAAAAGATTGCCAACTAAGTAGTGTGTTGTTGTTGTTTTTTTTTTTTACTGCCAAAGCTGCTTTAATTTTCTCATAAATACTAAGATAATCTCACTTAAACTAAGTGCCTCCTCCCATCTTAGGTGGAGCCTGTTTCCCTGCTCTTCAGCTTGGGAGGGTTAATATCGGCTCTGGAAGAACATCTGCTGGCCCCATATTGACACAGGAATAAATTATTCAGCATGTAGTATTTGGGAATTTAAAAGCTCCGTGATGAATGCTACAAAACTATATTATGGCTCTGACATTCTAGGGTTTCATTATTTTGTCTTCAATCATTCACAAAGGCTTTTCACCTCTCAAAGCTTCTATGGAAGTCTTCAGATCAAATGAGCCCAAGGCTGAAACAAGGGAAGAGTATATTAAGATGTGATGCTCCTTTTTGTTTCGGTAGTGTCTTTCTTTCCAGGTGGGCTGAACAACCCTTTCTCTGCACAGAGATGATCGAGACCTGCTTGTAATGGCAGCGAGCTCTTCTGTCTGTAGAACACGGGTTGTCAGGAGACCTTCTCTGTGTGCAGTGGTGCCAGTCCCTTCCTGACAGCTCTGGAGAGCTGTTTCTTGATGACTATAACAGTAATTCTTAAACTTATTTACTGTAAAAATGATCTGTTTTCTAAATATTCATAGAATGGTGCTTTAAGATCTAAAGTTGAGCAAGGGTTTCTCCTAAATGCCTTCTGAATCATTCTGTTTCTTTACTGTCGTTGCAATAACTCTGGCCCTCTTTGTTTTTGATTGCATGGTCGTGATGGCGTTCCACTAACTCAAGGATTCTCGTGTGTGTGTGTGTGTGTGTGTGTGTGTGTGTGTGTGTGTGTGTGTGATAGACCCCCATAGCAGTCTGGTAGAGCCTGCGATCACAAAGGGACTTATAATAGAGATACAGTTCTGTCTGCAGAGTCATGTACAGCTCAAAGTGTGAAATATCTTCCAGTTTAACTCAATCCAGACCTCAAAAAATATTCCATCAAAACTAAAATTTTCCATTCTTTGATTAACCCCAAAGCAATTTTTTAGAAAGTCTGAACAAAACAAATTAAACCACGAAAAAACCTTTTTTTGAGGAACAGATAATGAAATACTATTAGTACTTTAAAAAGACTAGAAATCAAAATAAAGATACAAATATTCTTACATTAATCACACACACAATACATTCTGTTCCTAAAATTGCTAGTAAATCTGCTAGATGCACAGAATTTATAATAGGAAAATAAGTTGCTATAGCTATGCATGCTATTTGGAATGCAGCTGATGTTTAAACTTGCCAGTTCAGTACTGCTCTTACAGCCCTCTGTAGTGGCTGTTGTGTATACAATGTGTGTGGGAAGGGACAAGGCAAGGCGAGAGATAATGGACCTGTTTTCCCCCAGTGCTTATGTCTCTCTCTGCTAATGAGTTAGGTATTAAAAGACGTACATTTATTTACTCTTTTCAACTTCCCAGGTGCATACTGAACAGATAGGCTGGTATTGTACACGAAGATAACACTACTGTCTCAACTTCATTGTAACATAAGCTGGGTTAACTTTTCAGAAGTGCTGGGTACTCTGAGGGATTAATAGTAACACACTGATGTCCTGTCATTTATTCCCCCCACCCACACTTTTCTTTTTTTACTAGTTAGTGGAGAGTTAATTTAAATCTTTCCTGGGTTGCAGTAAGAAATTATTTGTTTTCATATTTTACCCCAATACATAATGGTATAAATGATAATAATTACTTATATTTGTATCTGACTGTTTGTAGAAAATGTTTGCTTATTTGATCTCAGTTTATCTGCCCAGTGATTTGTGACACAGGTATGTCAGGGATTACTTGTCTCTGTTTCACACAAGACGAAGCTGAGGCCCAGAGATGCTGTGACTTGCCTAAGGTCACAGAGGAACTAGGTGGTAGAGCTGAAGTGGAAACTTGGGCTTTTTGGTTACTTCACAGTTCTTTTCTGTAACTTCCATCAGTGAGGGTTTGCTCTTTGCTTTCTCTGCAGAATCCTTTTGTACTGCTCAGGCAGATGGATGGGCGTTTTTTCAGTCTTTGTAATGGACATGGATTATGTCCCCATCTGCTTGGTAGAAAATCAGTGACTATACCCGGCATTGTCCATGTAAAATATTAAATTGCATCAAAACTTATGACATTTAAAGTGCATTTACAGTGTAGTTAAGATAACAATTTTGTCTGTTCCTATGTAATTACAGAGGTTTTCAGTCACTTCAATTTAGCAGGCTGGAAAAATATGACCTCTGGCTCCATGGCCTTTTCATTTTGTGAGTGTTTGTGTATGTGTGTGTGAGAGAGAGAGAGAGAGAGACTAATGAACTTGGGAGATTTCATTACTTTCTGCCTTGCTTTTCCAATGGCTCTAATTGTCTCTGCTGCAGCCCCCAGGCCTCCTCCTCCTGTCTGCTGACAGCAGTCAGGATTTCCATGTGACACAGAGCAGCAGATTATTGATTTTGTGCTTCGTGTCAGGGCACTGTGTGTGTCACTTGAGGTGGTCTTGTGGGCATTTAGTTCATCCGTGATTATGCATGGGGCCCACTTTAGCTCGAGTGAGGGAAGAAATGTCAAACAGGAAAGGGCTAGGATTATTCTTTTAAGAGTTAACATCGGGGAATGTATGCAGGAGAGAAACACTGGCTGTCACTTCTCCTTCAGTGTTGCACTTTGATTTCCAGTTGGCATGTTTAAAGAGCCTGACGTTTCGTTTCTTTGTGTTCACTTGAGCAGGGAGTGTGGGATCAGAAGCCATCGATTCGTTAGCAGTAGTCTATAACTCTTAAGTAGCATTTGATCATGGATGAAGGCTCCACATGTTTGGAAGCGAGCCCCAAACAATTGGGTGTATCTACAGCCTGTGGAGGTCTGTCCTTTTCTGATTCAAACATGGAGAATTTGGTCTGGTTCCACTAGGCTTCAGGGAAGACTTGCCTCCTCTCAGGTGAGAGCTAATTCGAAGGACTTTAGGAAATTCGTGTGCATTATCTTGGCTCAGGTAACCTCTGGAGGTCTGCTGGGTGAGACCAGCACCTAGTACCCTATGGGAGCCCCAGCGAGTCCTGAATATCGTCTCTCTACCTTAGTCCTTCAGCTACGTTCGACCTTTTCTTCTGGGAAGTACATAAGAAGACTCGAGGGCCACAGTGCATGTGGGCAAGGGCTAGAGGTGTATCTGTTGTTTTCATTTTTTTTTTTGACAACCTGAGACCACATGTATGAGTTCTGCCATTGTCCCCAGTGTCTAAGAGAGTAATGGTTGCTTTCTTCTATAAATTTTACCTGAGGGAATCTTCTAGCGGTAGGTGGACCATTGAAAATCAAGGTTCAGGTACTAGACTAACTTTGAACAGCAAAAAGCATGAGTCTGGTTTTTTCCTGCTTGCTTCACACTCCAGTGGCAAGCCTGCTTTTGGTTTTGATTGGTTGATACCAATCCAATAGCTCTCAAGGGTGATGTCAAAAACTCATTGCTTTAAGCCCCTCTCCTAAGATGCATGAGATGGCGTAAGTACCATTCTTCCTGCCGCCCTTCTCAGTGGGCCTCACCTGCCTTGAGTGATGATCTGGGCTTTAGGTGCTTCATGCATGTACATTTTTGCTAAGTAATATATTGATCATTGCATCTCAAGCTACCTGTGGTGAAACTCTGGTAACGAACCTTTGGAGATGAAATTTGAAATTGAATGGAACGCACCGTCAATGAAGAAGAGCTGGAAGTGGAAGCGACTGGAGGAGCATGTGCTAAGGAGAAAAGGGCAGTGACTTTCAAGAGCTTTTCCTGTAAAATCTTTAGTTTGTTTTTAACCTGATTACCTCATTGAATATTTTTTTTTGCTTGCTTGTTTCTTGACTTCTAATTCTTTTGTTTTTATTTTTGTTTGTTTTTGTCCTTTTTATTTAAGTTGTTTGTTGTGGCCGTGCTAAGCAGTGTGCTTGTCCAGGGCTGCTCCCCAGCTCCTAGTGGCATTCCTGTAACAATGGATTAGGCATCTTAATTTCACCCTATGCTCTCCCTGCTCTTCTTCCTCTAAATTTTCTGCATTGTCTGTGTGTAAAAAGTCTTGTATGTTGTAGAAGTGGACCGTCCATCGCATGTGTACCAGGAATGGCTGTTGGACAGTTTCCCTGGATACTTGAGCAGGTTATTCCCACAAGTCTCACTCGTTGTCACTTGCGAGGGCTCTTGTCAGCCAGTTGCCCTGACAGGTGGCAGCTTTTGGATCTTTCCCTGATGTTCTGTAGCTCCTTGGTAGCCAGCTCGGATCCCCTGTTCTCAAACTGTGGTGAGAGGTTGGAGCTGGTGTTCATCCTCCTGGCTTTCAGAAGTTTCCAGGGAGCATAAAGTGGACCCAGCATTTCAAATAAGAGCTGTTGGCCAGCACGCTTTCATCCAGCTATTCAAATTGCTGTCCCTAATTCAATCTGATATGTTAGAATGAAAGCAGTGCAAAACTTTGGTAACCCATTTTGACAATATTGGTGATATCTGGTATAAAGAGTGATGAACTATGAACCAACATGAGGAGAGTTAGACCTGAGGTCATGTCCCAAATCTGCCACCTATTATCTTATGGCCTTGGGCAGTTTATTTATTCTTCTGAATCTAAATTTCTGTTCAGTAAAATGGGCTAATAGTACCTATATCACGGATTGTTGTAGAAATTAAATCATGATATATATGAAAAGCCTGGCATTTGATGTTTATTTTCCTTTCATCCATACAAACCTCTCTACCACTGACTCCCACCCTGAAGATTTAATAAGAACTTAAGGTTTATAAGGCAGAATGAGTGATTCAGGTTAGTTATATGAAATAATTTCTTGCCTATAAATGGTGTTTTTTTTCTTCTTAGAAAAGGTTTAACATGGAATGAATTACCAATTATTCTAAACACTTTAATATAATTTTGTTTGAAGTGAAGATGATGGACCAATAACTGATTAAGATCCCCTCAAGCATTATAGTTTTATGATTCTTTGTTGTTTTTGAAAAACCAATATGATATGCCTTTCTGGGTTTTAAGTTCTGATTTCTATTCAGTAATAGTCTTTGGAAAAAACGAGTTAGCTTCATAAGAAATATTTTTTTATGTAACCGGGGCATTAATGGTTTTTTGATGATGTTTTCTCTTAAAAATAAAAACAACTGAAAATGAGTTTCTCTGCCAAACTCTCAAAGTTGCTTTGCCTTGGGCTCTGTGAGCAAGCTCAGGCAGGTCCTTAAAAGGTCATTGCAGGCATCTCGGCTGGCTTGGTGTCTGTCCGTAGTTCACTGAGAAGAGCCAGGCTGAGGGGAACGGGAGAACCAGAGGGCTGGGAAAGAAGACGGTTCTGGACTTGAGGGTTCAGTGGTCCCATGTACTATGTAAGGATTTTTAGGGGGTGATTATTAGCATTTTGGCTGTATTTTTTCCTTCCTGGGAGTTTTTATTTTGGGGGTCTAGCTTTGGAAGTTCTGTTGCCCAGCACTTTATTGGCTGTAATATGGCATATTCCTTTGTGGTTCCAAATATTTGTGGCTGTCGTGGGTTTTTCTTTTTAATTTCAGCTCCTGTGATATTAAAACCAGCTGGTTAAAGTTATTTATTTTGATATGGAAAGGTATTATGACTATACTGTGCTGAACAGAACTTGAGGGAGGGAGGCAGCATGCTACAGTTGCAAGAGCGGGTGTCCTGAAAGTTAGATATGAATTTGAACCCCAGCTGAACTGCTTAAGGGACGTGTGTGAAGGAAGGCAAGCTGCTCAGCCTCTCGGAGGCTCCCCCCTCACTGGAAGAAATAAACTAGCAAATCTGATGTTTCGGGGTGGTCAGAAGCATTCCTTTGTGTATGTATAGTGCTGTCCATCGTCTTACCCACCTTTTCTTCTCCTTCCTCTCCCACTCCTTATTCATGTAGTAGTCCAACCTATGACGCGTCAGAGCCTTACCAGCAACTGTGAACAGGAAAGCAGAGGAAAGTCCTCCCTCTCTTCTCTCGGTTGAGGTCAGGGAGGCTCATGTTCTACCCCCTCGGGAAACTTCCCTGTCCCAGTGGTGGGCTGTATCTTATTTCATGTAGATTATAGGATTAGGATGACTATAAGTGTGAAATGCAGCTCTTTTAGGTTCTTAATTGTAATAATCCTCATCGCT
>PVKM010012518.1:0-31552 GCA_004027735.1 Carollia perspicillata | reverse complement strand
TCTCCTTGGCCAGAAATCTTAAATTATATAACATGAAGTTGGTTCTCTTACTTTGTTCAGTTACTGCTTTAGACATTTTTTTTATTGTTCTGTTTGTCCCTTTGTTTGAGTTCCTATGTTTGTTTCTTCTTACTTTTAAAATTCATTTCATTGAATGCTAGGAGAGAATAATTCTGTAGACTCACTTCCTTAGAAATCTTTACCCAGAATCTTCTCAAATCACTTTGTATACTGATTATTTTATTTAATATATTAGCTTTTTTTCCCATCACTGTAGTATCCTCAAATGCGATAAAATGTTCCTGATGGTTAATTTTATGTGTCAACTTGATTGGGTGGCACGATGCCCAGATATGTGGTCAGTCATTATTTCGGCTGTGTCTGAATGAGGTCAACATTTGGACCAGTGGAATGAGTAAAGCAGATTGCCTTCCCTACTGTGGGTGAGTCTTGCCAATCGGCTGAAGGTCTGCATAGAACAAAAGGCTGAGTAGGGTGAAACTCCTCCTGCCTACCTTCAGCCTTTAACTAAAACATTGGCTCTTCCTGGGTCTTGAGCCTGCTTGTTTTCAGGCTGGAACCACACCATTGGCTCTCCTGGCTCCCCAGATGGCCGATGGCAGATCCTGGAGCTTCCCGGCCTCTAAAATTGCTATATATGTATATATATGGTCTGGCACCAGTAACGCTCCCTTTTTATTACAAAATTATAAGCATGTAATTCTGTAACACACCAATATCATACTCAAGCACATCACATTACATTTTAGGTAAAGTGTTTGAATTAAAACTGTACATTAGCCCTGGCTGGTATAGCTCAGTGGATTGAGCGTGGGCTGGGAACAGAGGGGTCACCAGTTCGATTCCCAGTCAGGGCACATGCCTGGGTTGCAGGCCAGATCCCCAGTTGCGGGGGGACATGTGAGAGGCAACCACACATTGATGTTTCTCTCCCTCTCTTTCTCCTTCCCTTCCTTTCTCTCTAAAAATAAATAAATAAAATCTTTTAAAAAATAAAATAAAACTGTAAATTATTACACCCATATTATTACCCTACCTACCACATTCAAGCAGGCCTTACCTCTGCCAGACCCTGTATGTATATGTGTGTGTATATATGTATATATACACATATAGTATATATTGTACATCATACATTATATATTCATATAATGCCTCTTATTCTGGAGAACCCTAACTTCTTTTTTGTATTTCTTTGTATTCAAAAGAAATTGTATTTCTTTTTAATAAATAGCATGGCATGGCACAGATACTAACCACTAAAAATTTAACTCTTTTAGAAAACATTTGCTTAACCAATTCCAGTTGGCCCTTATTTATAATATCACAGCTAAAGTATGTATAACTCTGAAATTCATAGAAGCCATCTGGCCCAGGTATTATAAATCACTGGTCTATAACTTCAGAATCCACCATTTCCCTTTTGGAGAACAATGTTCACCATCTCTATTGTGCAGATTCTCAAAGGTTCAAGGCATCTACAAGTTCGTCCCATAATATATACTTCAACTGGGCTTGGAAGTCTGAAAATCAATTAGCATGTCCAGGTGCTTCCTCAGTCTACTCCTCTGTTTAATACTTTAATTTCCTCTTTGAAATGCTTTATCTGTCTTCCCCAGTTTGAACATTACTCTCCCTGAGGGGAAGACAAAAGCAAAATCATGTTTTGGAAAACACATGGGCTTTGAAGACAGAAGGTCAGCATCTCAGGCCCTGGAATGACTATTAACTCATTGTATGATCTTTGGCAGGTTACTTAGCCTTTCTGACATGCAGTTTCTCTACTGCAGAGTGAGGTTTAATAATATTCGACAGCAGAATGTTTAATCAGAACAATATTGTGATTACCAGAAAGACACCAACAGACAAGAGTCATAGTTCCTGTAACATTGCTGAAGAATAAATACAGCTGACTTCACACAGAAGACCTCACAGATCAGAAGAGATAGTGCCAGCTCTTTTTCGGAGAGACAAGCTTTCCTGATCTTCAACACCCTACAAAGACATCCTACCACCCAGATACCTCCCAATCACTGTGAAAATACTTTCAAATTCTCAGAGAAGATTCCCTGGCCATTTTCACCCAGTTTTTCTTTTCCTTTCCTTTTCTTTCCTTTTGGCTCTTCTGACTTTATAATGCCCTCCTATCCACTACATCCAAGTGACTAGTAACACTCCCAACACATTCTTGCAAGAATTGATTCCAAGGGAGTTCTGTATCGCAAGGTCAATTTCCAAAGTGGGCATCTCCTCTCAGGTTAAGGCTTCATTGCCACACAGGTACTTTCTACTCCTGGAGATGCTGTAAGGATTAAAATGTTAAAGTACTCAGAAAGTAAAGGTTATGCAAAACATGTAACACTCAGTTAACTTATACCATATTCCTGTTTTCTGGTCAGATAAGAATATTTTGTTGCAAATGAGAGCAAAATTCAAACAGTCTTCAAAAATAAAGATCATTTATTATTTCACAAAACTTAAAATTCCAGAGGTGATTCTGGCTATAAGAAAAAAAAAATGAACCAGTAACTCACTGGATCAATTTTTTCATCTGATTTCAAGGGTCTTTCTACTATGACAGAAAAAAAAATGGCAAAACTGTTCAAGACTTCATGTCATCTTCACTCCAACTCAGCTAACAAACCTGTCTGGTAGCTCCCTCATATGTCCTAGGCTTCATATTTTCTTCTTGGCCCTAACGGGGTCAGATATCCATCCCTGAACCAAATTTGGTAGTCAGCAGGAGTGGGTAATTGGTTGGAGTAAGTGACTCAGGACTTAACTCTGGTACTGAAAATGGGATCCTTCCCACACAAACCTCCTGTATGGGAGTGAATTCAACAAATGAAAATTAGGGTACAATTGGCAGGAGACATACAGAATAAATGCCATGTAGACAACAAATAAAATGTCTACTATATGGATTCATTTTCTTGAATGAATCTATTAGAATCTACTGGAGAATTTCTTATGCACCCATCCCCACTTACTGATTTCTGTAATCGCTTACCCCTTCTCTTTCTCATTGGGTTATTCAGGATTATTCTAGGATTAGAATGACATTTTTAGGTTTGACTTCCATCCTTTCTATATGTGTTTTCCTACATATTCCCCCAAATCCCTTAATAAAGGAACCTGACAATAGTGACAATTATATTGTTATTAGAGGCACTACAACAAGTGTACCAGCAACCCTACTCTTCCCTTTGTATTATTCTTGGTAGGGATGGGAAGAGGTGTAAATGTAACAGAATAAGGTTGAAGGAAGCCAATGGATTTTCTTGTCTCCCAAAGGAAGACAATTATTAAAACTCTGATTCCTACCTGATACCAGTCTAGAAATACTTCTCCGGGTCGCTTCCTAGGTCTAACTCTCCTCTGTTCTGAGTTTTCTATCAGGGAAACTAAAACATTTTTGTGATGTAAGAAAGAAGCCCTCAGGCTGATTGGCTGATTGTATGCCATTTTGTTCTTTCTGCACTCCATTAGCCCAGGTAATTGAGAGCTGACTCCATTTCCCTCTCCTATTAAGGTTCTTCATTCTCTCTCTCTCTCTCTCTCTCTCTCTCTCTCTCTGCCCCCCCTTTCTCCTCTCCTTCCTCCCACCCCTCTTTCACACACACTCACACAAACACAGTCTATCTTTTTCACAATCTATTCCTTTTATCTAAAAGTATGGGGTATTCTACATATTCCTTTTAGCCAGGAACCACTTGATAACTCTTGTAGTGAGCTGAGGTTGCAGAGAAAGATGGTCAAGTTCAATTAAATTTTGTTTCACTGAAATTTGGAGGAGGGGGTGGCCTTAAGGAATTTAATTATGTGCATATGTTTTTTTAAATCTTCAGTCCTGTATTCATATTTTTGAGCCTCTAAAAATAATAGCAACATACATTTAATGGAGAACAAAAAGTAATGCCATCAACTTTACAGAAGATGAGAATGGTGAACACAAGTCCTAACACCCATTGGTAACATTTTTGTAATTATGCGTATATGTTTTCTTCTGAAGCTCATTTATTATTTTTTAATCACTCTACTTTAAAATCTTTAAAAAACCAAGTAGTGAGTTATTTATAATAAAGTCAGAGGCAAGGTTTGAACAATCATCTTCTCTGTGTATTAAATCAAAAAATATCAGGACTGTATCTTATATCATCCACTCCAACCCCACCCCACCCTACTCACAAAATACCCTGACAAGAGTTTCTCAGGTACATCACTGATGCTTGTTTCTATGAAGCACTTAACCAGATATTTCTCACAAACTTTGAAACTCAATAAAAATAATTATGAAAGATAGATGTGTACATTCCTTCTCAGTTTTGGGGGGCAATTTCTTAAGAAAGCTTCAGCCATGATTTCACTTGCCTCCTAATGAGATAATCTTATCTCATTAAAAGATAAAGATTACCTTTGTCTTTTAATATTGCTTTTTTTCACTAAGGAGGTAGTATTTATTGTAGCTCACTAGATACCCTGCGTTAACAAAATAAAACACTCTTCCCGTTTTTTTCATCATAGCCTAATTCACTGAGCCATATTTATCGTGCAGGTGCCAAATTTATGTGATTACAATGGGAAGTTTGGTTCTCAGCCAGTAGTTAACTGTGGCTTCTGACAAATGACAAACACTAGCTCTTAACTTAATATACAAATACATACCATCTGATTTTTTCACTGATATTTTTACTTTAAAAAATGAATGATTGAATCTCTATTATAAACCCTATAAAGTTCTATTTATTTGTTACTTCTAGATAAAATGTTCTAAGAGTTGATCTTAACAGATTGCATTTCCAGGAAAAATTGTTATGTGTTTCTGTTTGTTGCTTTTTACCACAATCACTTTCAAAACCTGCTTAGAAAGAGAGAGCAGTTGTACTCCGAGGGCCCACCATGCCCTTGTGATGGAATCAGGACAGTGGAAATGGCCGAGAAGATCATTTGTGAGGGAGCTGGAACTTAGTAACAAATCCCGAAGCCAAAGGCCATCAAGAGTTCAAAAGTAACCAGAAATGCCACCAATGGGAGGAGACAGAATAACATCATCAAGTCCCAAACCCTAGGGCTAGACTATTGGAGACAGGCAGAGGTGAAGTAGGGGCCACGGAACCTGGCAGAAAGGAAAAGTCAAATGGAACCACTCTGGAAATGTGAGATTTGCCCTTACACCTGCAAACTGTTGTTCACTGGCTGCCTCCTGAGTTTCAGTCTTACAAAACTAATCTGAAGTGTGTAATCTGTAGCTTGTTGGTAAGGGAAGCATCATAATAGGTCTAAGATATTTAAAGATGAAAGCTATTTAGAGTCAATCCCTCCTTTCCCCACACATCTATCTACACGACAAAAGTTTAAAAAATGTATTCTTCATGCAAAGCCTAGCCATTTCATGGCCCCTTGTGGGCATAATTTCATGTTAAAGAAGTATAAGTCTGGCATTCAAAATAATTGAAAAACAATGTAAATTTTTACTGCAGCCATTTATTTTTTTAAAAAAAAATCGAAGGGGGAATGCATCCAGAAAAACTATAGAAATATTTTCTTTTCAACTGCCTTCACCTGTGGCCACTGCCCAGGTTCTGCTCCTCCCCGTAGACCACCTCTCCAAAACCCTGGCCCGACCTGCTAGTGCAACATTGCTTGTGTCGTCCCTCAGCTGTCTCTGGTGCAGCCTCTTTAATCTGTGGCTCACTTTAACCTCTCTGGCTCCTTTCAAGTTCCCTGTTCCTCCTTTACCAAGATTCTATTGAGCAAAAGTATGCCTAAGAACTCACACAGCCAGAGAAAATTTCCTCTCTTTGCTTTCCAAGATGGTTTGTTGAGGGTAGGGAGAGGTTGAAAACACTTGTAACTTGTTTCTTTTATCCTGTCTCACCAGTAACATGTGTGATCTTTCCTTTTAAACTAACAGTTTGTTAAGTAGCAAGGTTACAAAGGAAAGTTCAGGCTTTGCCTTTGAATTACAGAATGCAGGCGAAGCTTTCCTTTGACAGGCTGCAAAGCCCCAAATCCTTGACCATGTACACACAACCAAGGAGACTCTGAATCCAACTTTACAAATTTGAGTTGAAAAAGCAGTCAAGTCAAGCTCAGGCATAAACCAGGATGGGGCTTTATAGTAACTCAGAGCAGCTCTGAGTATTTGTATTTCTTTTAGGAGCTTGCTTTTTTGACATTAACAATTTTATATTATATGGTTAATATTTTTATTTGAGTTAACAGTTATCAAGTGGGCAAAATTACTTATTTATATCAGTGTTACCTGTACATAAAATATGACTGTTTAGATCACAAACTCCTAACCAGGTCTGACTACTGGCAGAATATTGTAATTTCAGGTAAAGAAAGAACTAGAATCACTTGAGCAGTGAGTAGTAATTCCAAAATCAGGTGGAATACATGCAAGAATATGATAAGAATATTTTAAAGTCAATAAACTTTCCCAAGAACCATTTATTTTGTATTTCTACTACTGTTTCTTCTTTATTACAATCACCGCAATGCCCTTATTTAAGTTACATTATTTTCTGTCAGTGCCCATAAAACCACATGGTATCTGCTGGTAATGCATTTACATCTAGACAGAATGTAATCAGGAGTCATGAGAGATAAAAATGAGAGCTTCACATAGACAAAAAATATGGTAAAAGAAAATTGAGGGTAGAGAATATATCCAATGAGAATCCTTGCTATTGGATCATTTTTTAATCAGCAAACCTATGAAAAGTATAGGCAAGAAGTAGCTAAACTAAGTTCTATAGCCATGATAACTATGTACAGGCAATTAGATGGCAAATTAAGGGCATCAATAAACTATTGTCATCGAAGTGAGGGGGGAAAAGATAGACCAATTACAGTAACCATATCAATCTTTCCTTCTGGTATACTAATTTTTATGTTATATTAATTGGGCTATATTCTAGCCCAACACATAAAATAAAGTGAGTTCTCAATAATTTCTAGTTCCTTTTTTCTCCCACTTTCTTATTTTGGATTTATTCCTGCACTTAAATAATTACCACTGATAATGCACATGCATCAATATAATTCTTAGCTGAAAGTAGCTGTGGTTCAAATTACAAATTCCAAAAATTATATGAAAGTTCAGACAGCGCTGTGTAACAGCATAGATTATCCACACATACTCTGTGACTTGAAATCTTCGCCTTTCAACATGGTTAGCAGCTGCCCAGGATTCTACATAACACATTGTTTGTAGCCTGACTTTTAGGATAGACCAGATGATCTTCCCTCTTTCATGTGGTGACTGTGAAACCTGAGGCTGCCCCCAACACCAAGTGATAAGAGAAGGAGATTGAGATGTTGGAAATAAGGTGGATAAACTAGTGTGGTCAAGGTAGACGCTAGGTGACCACGTCCCGGAGGCCTACTCTCTGGCACTACAACTGTTTCCACCAGCAAATATTTTGGAGATATGATCTGCCTTGGCAACAATCACCTGTTTCTGTTTCATTTGCTATTGCAAATTACCCCCAAACCTTAGCAGGTCAAAACAATTTCTGTGGATCAGGAACTTGAGAGAGGCTTAGCTGGTTATTCTGGTTCCTCCAGAACTTTTTTCAGGTTGCAGACAGGATGTGAGCAGAGGCTGACATCATCTGAAGGCTTAACTGGGGCTGGGGGATTTGCTTTCATGGTGGGCATTCCCATGGTATCTGGCAAGAGGCCTCAGCTCCTCTGCGGCTCCTGGCGGGAGAGCTCAGTTCTTTGCCATGTGGACCTCTTCTCAGGGCTGCCTGAGCATCCTCACAAAATGGCAGCTGGTTTTCTACCTGCGAGAGTGATAAAGAGAGACAGCGAGGCAGAGAATGAAATGCGTTTGATGACCTAGTCTCAGAAGTCAGATGCCACCACTGCTACCTACCATATGCTATTTGTTAGAAACCAGTCACTAAATCCAGACCCCAGTCAAAAAGAAAGGAATTGGACTCCACATCATACTGGGAGAGTAGTCAAAAGTGTTATGGGTATATTTTTAAACTACCAAACCTGCAAAGAAGCAAGAGTCCTCCTACCCTCATGCAATTTTTTGCCTTATACACACGGTCCAGAATTTCCCCAAAGGTATAAAATACAGAACATATGACAATAGAGTAGCTAAAAGAATTGTGTGTGTGGTAAAGCTGACATCTGAAGTCAGTAAGAAAAAAAAAAGAAAAGGCTGTTTTAAATTACGTTGTAAATATGCTGGATATATTATGTGTAAAACATATTAAGCTTTTATTTTCTTAATATTTTCTTGGAGTGAGACTACACAGAAAGAGCCAGAGCATTCGGTCACCTTTTCCTCAGGGCAGCATTGTATATCTTGTATTTTCTCCGTAATAAGCACAAAGAACCTGTACGCTTCTGGTTTTTATTGTGCTTTTCACAGCAACATCAATTGACCTGCATTTGGCATTCTGGGTAATGACCATGTTTCAGAGATTGCAAAATTAGTACAAAGGAAGGTGGGGTAGAAACAGGCAAAAGGTGAAAGAGGCATTTTATATTTTTTTAAGAGTGACTGAAGTACCAGATAATACAGAAGAGAATGGAAAGAAATCGCAGGAGAGCCCAGGAAGATCGTCATGCAGAGGAGGTCCCTGGCAACAAGAGAACACCACCACCAGAGACAGGGGAGTTAGCCAAAGTGGTTGGGAGCCCTGACGAGAGAGATTGGTAAAGGTGGAACAACAAAGATAAAATTTGCATTTGGAGTCTATATTAAGTACATGAATGAAGAAAATAGATATTCAAATTCAAACACTTCTCAGGATAAGGAAGTAGAAGTCACCAATTCTCTGACTCTTTTGAGGCTTCACAGAAGAAATGTGGTTTGGGGAACTCCGATAGTAAAGGCCTTATTAGAAAGTCAGGATTGGAATCGTGGGTGGATGGACACTCTAAATAGCCCCAACTGATTTGATGCTGTCCAAAAAATTACTGTAAGAAAAGGACCTGGAGAGTCCAGACCCAGATAGGGTTTGGATTTGGAAGAACCACTTCCAAGTTCTCAAGCTTACTAATTAGACAGATTTTTCTCCCTGGAGGTTGCGGTGCTATTATTAAGTCCTTCAAAAACTTGAGCAATGCCAGAGCTGTTGGGACTGCAAACTCTGCTCACGGAGTTCCATAAGACAAAGGCAGACTCACCCTATGTGTACACTAAGTTGCTAAAGAAGAGAGTCAGGGCAGCTCCTGCTTTTTAATTCAAAGATACTGTGTATTCATCATAAGATGTGCCATTATTTTATATGTACCAATGCTGGCAATTAAATTTTAATGAACACTTTTCTTCTCAAAAAAATGTTATAGTTATTTAGGTTTCTTAGACAGAAATATTGTCACCATATCATCCCTGGTGGCTTAAATATTATTAATGATTTTTTTAAAAAGTGCTCCCCTTTTAAATTGCCTCCAATATTTTCTTCCAAGTAACTTACCCTCACTTTGCAGCTTTTGATACCAACTTTTTTATACTCAACTGAATGATGTTGGTGGCTAAGCAGCTTCTGTTCAAAGTCAGCAAAAAGTTTCTGATCATTTAACTTGTGTTGCCTTACAAATAGTTCTACACAATTCATGAACTACTCACATATGTTCCTCATTGCTTGGAAATTTCTTTGATGTATTCCAAAAGACTTGGCAATTTCTCCTGCCTTTACATTACTTAATGTATGACAGGTGATACTTACAGTACTTAGTGTATGACAGGTGATCCTTTTCTTGTATCTTAGTAACGGCTTCATCTACTTGGAGGCATCTTCCTTGCTTAGGTCATATAAATTAAAGCACGTAGGTGTTTCTCTTGCTAGATAGTATCAAATTTAAATCACTCTTCCAACAACAAATATACCCTCTGTTTAGTTTTCACATCTTCTGCACACACAAAAACTTAATTTCAATGCCCAGACTGAGGGTGTCTTGAATTGTACAAACTCATATATGAATAGAATACCAGCAATATGCAAAATGTAATTGCAGTGACAGCAATGTGACCAAGTTAGTGGGTGTAATAATAACCATTTCATGACTACGATGGGCTAACATTGAGTACAGGACAAATCTCAGTTTCATAGGTGAAGTTCAAAATGAGCACATCTTATAACTAATACAAGACATTTGTTATTAAAGAACATGAACTTTTTCATGTTGAACAATACTGTGATGCTAGCTGCTTTGGGGGCAGTATCCCTGAGGATGAGGGGGAAAAGAGTTTTCAACTTGTTCTAACAAATATAATTTTATGACTATTAAAATGCAGTAACAATAAATAAGAATTGTTAATGAAACAACAAGGAGAGCCCCCCCCCAAAGACTCTGGGACATGTGCAAATTATGTGTACAGTAAAGATTGGATTGTGGGGGAAGAGTAGTGGATAAATTGAATAGGAGAAAATAGTTCGCTGTTTGGAAAAAATTAAATAAAATCTTCATTTCATACCATATCACCAAGCAAATTCCTGATAACTTAAAGATTTACATAAAAAGTAGAAAAAGCAGGCTCTGGCTGCTGTAGTTCAGCGGATTGAGCATGGACCTGCAAACCAAACAATTGTAGTTCGATTCCCAGTCAGGGCACAAGCCTGGGTTGCAGGCCAGCTCCCAGCAGGGGACGCACGATAGGCAACCACACATTGATGTTTCTCTCTCTCTCTCTCTCTTTCCCTTCACCTCTAAAGATAAATAAATAAAATCTCTTTTAAAAAAGTAGAAAAATTATAAAATGATTAGATCATCTCTGGGTGCCAAAAGTCTTAACAAAAGAAGAAATAGATTTGGTGACATAAAAATTAGCTTTTATACATAAAAGAAATTTATATGTAAAAAGTTAAACAACAAATGGAAAAAATGCTTGTCATATAAATATAATAGGTTGTATCCTCACTTTATAAAGAGCTCTTTCAATTCAATAAGAAACAAGCCATGGAAAGTGTGAACCAAAGAAATGAATAGTAAATTTACTAAAGAACCATGTTAATGGTAATAATCAATGGAAAAAAGCCAAATCTCAGGGACTTTTCTAATGCAAATGAAAACAGTAACTAAATATATTTTATCCTTCAAGGTTTTGAGGATTTTTAAAGATCCAGTAGCCACCATAAATAAGCATGTACAATGTTGTTATCGTATTCTGCCACAGGACTATAAATCAGTACAGCTTTTCTCAGGGACATTTGGAGACTTTCAAGTATACATATTTCCTTTGGCAGAGTTAGCCTATTACTCTATAAATTCTTTCAGGAATGTATTGTGAAGGAAATTTAAGCTATGTGGAAATATATTTATAGGCAAAAATATTTATTACAATGATATTTGTGGTATTTCAAAAACTCAGAATCGCCCTAAGTGTGAAAAATTAGGCGAAGAGTTAAACCTATTATTTTGAAACCCTCTGATGGAAAATGTGCAAGAATCAAACCTTACATTTTTGTAAAACTTTTTAGTAACATAAAAAGGCATAATGTTTAGTGATAATATCCAGATACAAAACCATGTTTTAAAGGTAACATTTTTAATGTTTGAAGTAACTACAATGCATGGCAGGTAATTTTGATTTCTTTCTGATACTTTTCTATATCCTCCAAGATATCTCCAATAAGTGTGTATTATTTTTACAATGAGGAAGTGAGGAAAAGGGAGAGCACTTTCATCAGCACAATAAAAAATTAAGAGCAAGGCACTCATTTATTTTCTTATAAGATAATGCAAATGGTTAAAAACACATAACAGGTGTCTTAATAATTGTAACTTACAATTCCCAAAAGGATGAAAATAGTATTAATCTATGTTTTAAATTGTGAAGAGTAAAAAAAACAATGTTTTATTGGTATGGAAAATTTTAATTTAAATATATAATTTGTATGATTTTTACATAACTACTCTGTACTTTTGGACTTTAATAACATTATATCATAATGTAAGGTCTTGAATTGACAATTAGCAACCTACTATATGCTAATCAACGACTCTCGTTATGTAAGGCTGAACAAAGTACCCAAATAGAAGCCAAGAAAATGCATTGTCTGTCGGCGGTACTTAGATAGGTACTTCTGATTCACTTAGACAATTTGACCCATAATTGTCGGTAATTTTTTAAATAAAACAAGTTCTTCTGGTACCCAAATTAGGAATATGCCACTGTGTGCAGAACGGGAATGATCATAACCAAACAGAGGCACGTTTTCTCTACGATGGATCAGAGCATAAACTTGTCATCTTGATGCGGCTGGCTTTTCCACCCTGTCTTTTCAAAGTGCTCCAACTCCGAGTGCCTCTTCCCAGATGAAGGCAAGCTTCAGCCTACATACTCATTAAGTCGGGAGATATTTTGAACACCCTGCCACTTTCATCATCTTGCTGTGAGAGACAAAATTTCTCTCCTTTTTTGCTAGATCCCTGACACAGAAGAGAATTTAAAACGTCTCCCTGGAGACTGAAGGTCAAACTTAGGTGGTGTTTGGCTCTTCTTTCTGAATCTGAAAAACAATATTGTTTTTCTACGGGGGTAGAAGCTGAATGCACAATTCATCCTTCTGTAATTGAGGGATTAATCAATAGTCACATAGCAGTTTTGTAAGTTGTGCAGTTTCCCCAATTGTATTATTAAATGACAAGTACCAGGGAGAAAAAAAAATCACTTTTAGCAAATATGAAATTTCAAAATTATTTCAAAAGGAGAGGAAAACTGAGTGGTTGTGTGCTTTCACTTCATGCCGTGAGATTTAACACACTTCTTTTTTTTTCCCAAAGCCACACAAATTTAAAGTGATATCTGTCTGATTAAAAATGTTTAAGTGAAAAGATTTCCTGAAACATATCTCACTTGAAACTGCTATCCTGCTTTCAGGAACAATGGCATCAATCACAGAAATGTTACAACAAAAACATTCAATTTACCAACAAAGGTCAGCTGTAAATCTCTAAAATATGCATAGCTCATAAAAGTAATGGGTTTGCAACTGTGATCAAAACAGATGTTCATAAAATCAGCATTTAAATATGAAGACACTGTAAAATAAATGAAGATGTGATTAATTTAACAAGATAATTCCAAAGCTGAATGGGGAAGAAGATTAACAGTAAAGGCAAACCACTCAAAGTGAGACGATTTGGGTTGGCAGGCCAAGATGACAATGTTGCAGTGAGCTAACAAAGTGGAAAACCACAAAGGATTTATTGTAAGGAGGGGTTTGAATTGGGCACTAACATTGCCTTTATTGATACTGTTTCACTATAAGCAAATTACTTTGTATTCTCAGATTATATCAATATATATAACATTAAAAAGATAGAGACCTTTGGACAGTTTCCTTTCTTCACTTTAGAGATGAGGGAGTTTCATCTCAATTAACTTCTAGTTTTGCCAAAATCCCCATGAAAAAGAAAATGATACTAGAACTATGAACACTGATTATTTTCAAATGCCAAGTTGGGGGTGCGAAGGCAGCAGTGGAACCTAGCACACCTAAGGAATATGCAATTTCTTCCCCAAGCAGGTGCGAGCAATTATTGGAGCCTCAGAACAGTGAGCCTATAGCCCTGATCTCTCTGTTTGCATTTTATTTCTCCAAAATAAAAAAGGGAGGGAGGTGCAGAAGGGTCATTTCTGGGCCAGAAGGGGCACAAGCTACTTTACATATCCACACACAATGCACACCCTGAAGCCCAAGGCATTTCCCATACTACGTATGCTCCTGGGTGTGAAGTAAATCTCAGACTTAAGTGTGTTTTCACCACTGGAAGGCAGCTGGCAGAATTTGGGTGGCCATGCTGTGTTGGGGCCTCCTGCTGTTGGCTGCGATCTTTCTAACGGACACTGATGAAGGGCATGAGGGCAACACTGGCTTTAAATCTTCATCAGATATAGACAACTGTGACTGAAGTCTGGTTTGGACTGCTCACCTACCAGAAACACAGCCAAGAGCGATTTGTACAAACTCTCTGTCCTCACAAAGCAGACAAGGAAGTTAGCACCAGGCTGGGACAAAATGACATGGCCCCCAAGGATAAGTATCTGAAAATTATGCTCTCACTGAAAAATTGATTTATACTGAAATAATCCTCTCGGTGCCCACTATAGAATTGACTCTTCTGAAGAGTGTAAAGTTAATTCTGTAAGAAACAGTCATTTTATTTGGGGTGTTTCTTTATGCTGTTTGACATAATTCCCCATATAGCTCAACGTGGCTAAATTGATTGGCATAGACATAAACCCTTAAACAATTAGGTGGCCCTCTTTAAATGGAAATCAGGCCTAAGGCAGCCAACAATCAACCACATTGGACTTCATCTTGAGTACTTTTGTGTTTTATGACTCATGTCATCATGCATATTTTGACCATATAGTTGATCTCATTAAAATTGAACAATAATACCATATTAATAATTTCCAGAGGGACAAGTAGGTCAATAAAAGCAGTTAGTATCAGTTAATAAGCATGCATTGGTCTAGTACTCCGAGCAGGGTGCTAAGATGATCCGGAGGTGGAATGCAGGGGAAGAAAGAGAAAAGAGAAGAATATTAGTCTTACCCTCTGGAAGCCTATCATATAAAAATAGTTTCTTTTTAAATAAAGTATACATATTTGAATATTAGAAAACATGTTCCTGATTTTAAAAGTAATACAAGTTCATAATAAACATCGGAACACTAAAAAATACAAAGAAAATTTTTTAATTACCCATTATACCACCACTTAGAGAAAAACCACCATCAACATTTTGAAATAAACTTTTTATTTAAAACAATTTTAGATTTACAGAAAAACTGCGAGGGTGGTACTGAGAGCTCTCAGATTCCCTGTTCCCTTATTACTAGCATCTTGCATTAGTAGATTGTATTTGTTAAAGCTAATGAACTAATATTGATACACATTATTAACTAAAGTCACACTTATTTACATTTTTCTTTTAGTTTTTACCTGCTACTTTTTCCAACAGAGCCCTTAACGTCTTAGCCTTAGTTATTTTCACTTTCCCGTGTGACCATTCTAACACCTGCGTAACATCTAAATGTGCTTCTGATTCTACCTTTGCCTCTTCAGATTGTGTGTTTTCTTCCTTTTTAGGTATTCCTTCAACTATTTTGTTGAAAGCCAGATATTTTGTATTGGGTAATAGGAATTGAAGTAAATGAGGATTAGAGGTTTTAATCTGACCAGGGGTTGGGCTGTGTTTAATCTTTGGTTTTCAGAGATGCCAGAGTCTTTGAATTCCTCTTGTGCTTTTGTCTTTGTCCCCTCTTACCTTTGGACTTTCCTAAGTGCTCCTCCTCAGAGGGTCTGTGTCATGCAGCTCTCTCTGCTGTAACTCACTGTTAGTGTTCGGGAGCCCTCTTGGTGTCCTGGTTAAGTGAGAGGGAGGGGAAGTATTTTATAGGCTTATGATTAAACCTCAGTCTTTCAATGGGTGGCTTTGCCCGGTCCATGACCTTCACAAGTATTTCTCTAGCAGAATAGCTTTTTTTTTTTAACCTACCTCAAGTGAGATAGGAAGTCTAGAGGAGACTAGTGTGGGAGGAAATCTCTTCTCCCCGCTGAAATAAAGCTCCGGCCTTTTCCCCAAGACTGCTTTCCTACGGAGAACCCGCTGGCTGTATTTCACAATGGCGAGCCTTCCCCTGTCTTGACACAGCCACAGTGGGATGACTCTTGGACCTTCACTGGGAGAATCTGGTGGATGTCCTGGAAGTAAAGCTCACTAAGGTGTGGGGATCTCCCAAAACTAATTCATAAAGATTCTTTATGTACTCTCTGACATCAGATTGCAAATGTTTTTCCATAGTTTGTTATCGTTTCTTATATCATTTATAGTATGTTTTGGATATACAATATTTTTTGCATTTTATATAATCTGAAATTATCTTCTACTTTTCTTTTGTGCTTAGAAATGCCTGCATATTTACTAATACCAGATCATCACTACTGCCTTTTCTAATTGTCTAATAGCTCCATTTGTATACTTAACTCTTAATGTCTGAAACTTATTTGGGTATAACATGTGATTTAGAGATACAGTTTTTTTTCAAATTGTTAACCAACTTCTTAAGAACTGGTATTGAATATGCTTCCTTTCTTTTTCGATTTGAAATGGTGCCATTTAAATACACAAAATAATTATTCGTAAATTCTGTTTTTCTATTCTATGTTCAGATCTGGGGACCTCTCTGGTTCTTGCACAGTACCTACTGTTTTAGTTAACTACGTAATGCTTTATAACAACTGCAATCCTTTTGTAGATCTAATTTTGCTTTAATATTTGTCTCTTTTTTTATATTATCTTCAAAATAAATTTCATAATTTTTCAGAGAAAAAAGTTATTTTGACTGGAATTACATTCTTAAACTGGGCATATTGACAACTTAAGAAATATTGAGTATTTTCATCCAGGAACATGAAATGCTCATTTTATTAGATACTTTTTAATGTCCATCAGAAAAGATTTTTTGGTCATCTTCATTGCTGGTTCCACATAGTTCTTCTTGGATTTATTACCAAGTGGTACATAGTTTTTATTATTTTAAAATTATAGCATATGAAAATTTTTATATGTTCCATAGTCATTTTAAAACTAAATGTATGTTCTTTGGTGATAAAGTGGAAGATTTAATATGTGTCTATTAAATAGATACTTAGAGTTATATTTCTCAAAATCTCTGTAGCTTATTTATCTTTTATCTACATAATATGGCTTGAAAACAATTTCATAACAATTTCAGGCCTGATATTTACAGTCATCTGTGTCTCCTACTTGCTCTAAAGCAGGCATTAAATTGGGATAGGTCTTAATCAGAGATTTGAACCCTGCTTGCATATTAGAATCACTTGAGTAGCATTTCAAAAATATGAATGCCTGATCGCTCATCCTAAAATGATTGAAAAAGAACCTTTACAAGTGAGGTCCTGAGCTTCAGGATTTTTTAAAGTTCTCCCAAGTGATTCTAATGGGAACAGAGTTGTAAACCACTGCCCTAAAATAGTTGTGATAATCATGTAAAATTTACTAAATAATTCTATAGCCAATTACATTAACAATCAGGCAAAATGCTACCTAGACACTCAAGTAGTTTACATATTAAACCACCAGCAAGGTAGCTTGTGTGTTTGAAAGCTTTAACTCTGAGGAAATCACTGAGCTTTAGAAATCTGGTTTTCAGTCCTGAGTCTCTACCAGGCTCTGGCTCTAACTTGGGTACATCTACTGTGTTATACTGCTCTGTGCCTTATTTGTCTCACTTATAGTGTAAATCAGGTTAGTTATCACTAGGAAAAGCTTGAAGTGCAACCATTTATACTATTTTCATAAGATCAAGTCAAAAACAGATAAATCAGGAATTGTCCCCAGGTGGAATGCACAAATAGTTCAGTTTAGCTCAATGGTAAGAAATAATAGTCTCAAGCTCAGATGCCTTCAGAGGCCAAAAATTTAACGTCAGTTTGCGAAGTAGCCAGGTCTAAGAAGAATGAGGTTTGTAGTCAACTTGAGGCTTGTGCAATATATAAAGAAATTCAAATTAAATTATACAGACCACTGGTCTCTAAAGTGGAATGAATACAAACCAGTGGGTACATAAAAAAATCCACTGGGCTGCAATAAAATGACAAGCTTCGTTAATATTTAATGTGTGGATTGATAGTAATGCATATAGAAATGTATAAATTAAAATTCATTGCATTAGGAATATAATGTAATAAATAAATATATGCAATAAATATATGTAATAAATATAATATAATAAATACATTATATTTATTTTATGTTATATTAAAATAAATTATATTAGGAAAGGAATCTCAAAACTTTTTCACTGATACATGATTTCGAAGGAATGCTTAGGCATAACTGGTATGCCCAGTCACCCATCCTTGAAAAGTAACTTCTCTGAATTCCCAACTGTAAAATGGGAATAATAAGTAACAGAACCTTCCTGGCTGCAGTGAGATATAAATGAGATGATGCATACAAATCTCAGTGAATGTTAGATATTATTACAATCAAAAGGTCAAAATGAGCTCTCCCATGGTCTGCTGAAACCATTTCTCATCTGGCCTTTCTGTTTCAAGTCCCCCTGCTATGTTGTAAACTCATTCATTTTTCTAGAACACAGTCTACACGTGTGACCACCCTGGTGAATACACACAGCTGTTTACGCATCCACACAGAGCAGTGGTTGCTTCCCTGTTGCCTGCAGAGCAAACTGCGTAGCTAATCCAGCGGTCGACACCTTTCACAAGCTGGACGCCCTGCCACCTACCTGAGCTGTTTTGTCATCACTCCTTGACACAGATTCAGTGGTTCACTAGCACTGGACTATTAGTCCTTCTTAAGTATGCCAAACATTTTCATACCTCCTTGTTTATCTCTTCGGGGAATTCCCTTCCTCTGCTTTTGCTCCCCCTTTAACAAAGTCCCACTGCCTGTACTTATTTAATGCCCCTAGAACGTCTCTGGGAGAAATAGGAGTAGAAAAACCAGAACTTACTTGGGATGCCTCAGAAAACATCAAAACTTGCCAATTGTGACCAGACAAATAATAAGTTGTTAGGAGACTTAAACTCCTCCAGCCTAAATCCATTCAGGTGGCTGTGATCCCTCTCCTTTGTGCTTGACATTTACTGTGACAACCAAAGAAAATTAGGCCTAGCATGAAGAGCAAGGTAGGTAAGAGAAGGGGAACAAGACAGGGAGGAGGAAACTTTATCTCTATTAAACTTAACGTATTGAGGATTAGGTGTTCAATAAAAAGGTATTGAAAAGGGATGGGTGGTAATTCTTGGTCTTTTTTCATCTGTAAAATTGAGGAAGCTGCAATAGAAAATATACGTGTATGAGATCAATATTTTAACATTCCATCATTCTCTCTACAAACTGCTGAAAATTATGAAGTTTACATTTATGTTGTTTAACTTTAACCTAGTGTGTGCATGTGTGTGTGTGAGACAGAGAGATCCTAGAATCAAAGAGAAGGTATGGTACATCTTGAATTTAGGAAAATGTCTGCAGTGATCTAAATAAAATAAGTCCCATTTAAATATGAGATTAAAGATAAAGCACTGGTCCTCTTGCAGTAAAGGGGGAACCACAATAAATAGGTATTCCAGATGATATGTTATCCTGACTCCCTTCCCTTCTTCCCCGTTACCCAGGAGGACCGAAGGTTGAATTCCATTTAGATTCCTTTACTGTAAGGATATACAGGTGTTTCTCTGTTTATAGAGTACTTGTGTAGCTCCTGAAAGGTTCTTTGAAAGTTACATTTCTATAAATTAAATCAGATGAAATAAACCAGAAGCTCTCACTCTTCAAAGGAATATATGATAAATTGCTTTTTTATTTAAAAAAAAAGTTTTGGTAGGATATATACTCATTGATGTCTGAACACTGGGCTTTTTATACATTTAGAACATTTAGAAATGCACATGTAAATATAAATTACATAAACATAAATTTTAATATAAATACAATAAATACAAATGCATATAAAACTTTATGAAAGGCGAAACTGTTCAAATGAAAAAACAGTCATCTAATACTGTTTGTGCCACATTGGGCACCACTATTGGGTGCTGAAATATGGTTCATGCAATTGAGATACATTGTCAAGTGTAACATGTACCCAATATTTGAAGGTTTAATACCAAATAAGTAAAATATTTTATTAGCAAGTTTATATTGATTACATCTTGAAATGAAATTTTTGATATATTGGGTTCATAAAATATATCATTAAAATTAATTTCACCTATTTCTATTTTTAATGGAGCTACTGGCAAAGCTAAAATGACATCTAGAATCACATTACACTTCCATGGACAATGCTAATAATCTCAAGGCCTTAAATATAGAGGGTTTTTTTTAAAGATTTTATTTATTTATCTTTAGAGGGGAAGGGAAGGAGAGAGGGAGGGGAACATCAGCATGTTGTTGCCTCTTGTGCATCCCCTGCCGGGAACTGGCCTGCAACCCAAAGGCATGTGTCCTGATTGGGAATCAAACCTCGGTTGTTTGGTTCGCAGGCCCGTGCTCAATCCACTGAGCTACACCAGCCAGGGCTAACTATGGAGTGTTACCTCAAGTGATGCATGCATGGAACCTCTATGCCTGTGTTTTTCACAGGTTCAGGAAAATGGTAATTATGGATTCTGAGTGATTTATTTTCTTATTTTTGTACATTTGCTTTTCCTATTGGAAAGTGAACATCGAATTTGGAATGGATTCCCATGATATTTCCCCCAAACTTTTATATGTGAATATGATAGAAAAAAAATATCATCAGAGAGGTTGAAAGCCTTTCTTCATTAAAAGATTTTCTAGATGCACTCAACATGAGGTTTATAAAGCTTGCTCAGAAAAAAAAAAGTGCTTAGGGTAGCAGAATGCACGCAAACAAACAAAATGGAAAGACGGGAAGTGCAGAAGCGACTTCAGTTCTCGGGCAACACTCTGCTGCTTCTAAGTCAAAAATGGACACTCTGTGTTTAATTAGCGGTTGAACATCGAGAAGTAGGAGACTTATCTGACTTCAACAAGGACTGTCTTTCAAAAAAAAGAAAAACTTCCTTGAAAAGTTCTGAAGTTGTTGCTTAAAAAAAGGTCCGGCTTGACTTAAACATACAAATTATTCACAGATATCAATATCCTTTTGTGTAACATGTTTGACATGGGACAGATGTAATATGTGGGATGAAATATTTTAATCTCTGAGAGACCTGTTTTTCCCAGAGGTTTGGATCTGTAACTAATTAAAAATCAGACTTGTCTACGGAGATTCAAGTTCACAATAAAACTGTCCCAATGGCTGAGACCTTTCACATTTTGGAAGACATAACTTTGTTTTTCTCTTTCCCTGTTGTTTCCTTTAATGACTGGCAATAAAACAGAAGGAAATACATGTTAGCCCTAAAACACATCTGGAAATGATATTTTGAAATCCCCTTATGGGCCCCTGAGTTCAAGCACTCTGGTGACCTACTTCCCTTATCTCTGGAAACTCTCTAGATGAAATGAGAAGACTATTGACAGCACTACAATACCCCTGGGGCTTGGGAACCGTAAGTATCCAATCCTTCTTTAAAACTCAGCGGTAGTTATACCCACATTCAAAACAGCCCTATTCACAAAAGCCGAAAGGAAGAAGCAGCTCAAGTGTTCGTCACTGGGCGAATGGATAAACAAAATGTGGCATATGCATACAATGGAGTATTATTCAGCCTTTAAAAAAAAAAGAAGGAAATCCTGCTATTTGTAACAACATGAATAAACCTTAAAGACATTGTGCTAAGTAAACTTAGCTGATCATAAAAAGACAAATACTGTATGATTACACTTACATAAGGTGCAAAGTCAAATTCATAGTGACAGAAAGTGGAAGGGGGTTACCAGGGCCTGGAAGAAGGGAAAATTATTGTTTCATTGGTACAGGATTTCAGTTTTGCAAGATGAAAAATTTTGGAGATTGGTTACAGAAGCAATGTGAATATGTTTAACGCCACTGAACTATACACTTAGAAATGGTTAAGATGGTGCATTTTATATTATATGCTTTTCTACACAAGTAATTTTTTAAAAAAGCTCTGCAATAATGCCCCCTTCCTTTAATTCAACTATTTGGCTGGTTGACTCAATGATATTTATGGTCTTCAGAAGATATCTTTGGCAGGGAAGTTCATGAAGTATCCAGTGTTGGGACTCAAAGGCCGTAGATACACCCGTCTCACACATCCAGACAGCTAAACCCACTGAGGTACATGCAGGTCTGGAGAATGAGGTCTAGGAGGAAAGACCGCTTTAACCTAAGGCCATGAAGTCAGCAGATTGGCCAGGGCAAAATTTAGGTCCCTTCACAACACAGTGCTCTGTTTTCTTACACACTGCTGTGACCCAGCAAAGCTCCCTGAATAACATGCTATTATAAAACCTTACCAAAAAAATGAAAAGCCAACTTAGGTGTTAATCATCACCAAGGACTTGTTTTCATCAATTGATTGCTGGCCTCAAAGCTCTTCAGTAAATTCGAACAGAGTGAAATGTAGAAATGATGAGGTCTCATTAGTATGTGACTTCTCTGAATGTCTAGACTTCAGCAAATCAGCTTTTATGGTTTTGATCTTCTCCAACACTAATGTGAGTTGCTGCTGAATCTTTGTTCATAGAGCATCAAAACTGGGAGATGGCGTATAGAAAGACGAGACTCGCATGTTTAGAAAGGCCACATTTTTAAAGAATTGTGATGAATCATAATTATTTGCACAGAATACCTGCCTAAAGAAATTGACACAAAACCCGAAGATTAGAGCTTTCCTCATTACTTAGAAACTTCCTATGATGCATTCATACTCTAAGTGTCTAATCCACCTGTGCCTCATTGCTCGTCTAAACCTTTAGAAAGCCAGGCCGTGTGGCAGCACACATTTTTTTGTAACCCCATTCCCCTGTTGAGGACAGAAATAATTCCCACGGTTCACAGCCAACACTGCCAACAACACCCGCATTCGCTCTAATCCAGACAACCTGGGACTTCAGAAAACTTGCTCATCAGGACTTCACCTTTAATTCGGTCAGTCTCTTGAGCACACTGCCTTAGTAACAGTGTTATTGTTGCTCACAGCTCTTTGGAACCGCAGCTGCACACCTCCCCGTGAAGGGAACTCAGAGGGCAAAACAAGATATTTCAAATTGTTGAGGGAGCATAGCAATACTCAGTCAAAAGGAATTTGGACACTATGCAAACTACTAGCTCCAGTGAGTCAGTGTCTCAACATTAGATCACATACATTTCTTTGATGATGCCGTATCTTTGTGTAGCTGGGTATTTAGTGGTTGCTGTGGTATAAAGCAAGTATTGTCCCAAATCGGTGGGAATCAACAAATGAGGGCGGCAGTGGCCAATCCGGTTCCAAATTTGCAAAGTTGTGCAGTGCACAACAGGTACACCCACCCTGTTAGTAACTGTGGTGACTTAGGACAAAATGCAAATAGTATTTTTGTCTTCCAGCATATGTGGATTAATTTTTTTCAGATGGTTATCAAGTTATTAGGACAGAAGTACGTATTGAGTTGTTTGGACCTAAGGACTGAATACATAGCCCTCAAGTATTTCTTTTGGCCTAGGGACCTTGTGAAAACACTGCTAAGACAATAACGTCATCACAAACTGACAAAGCTGAGGGACCTCTGTTCTTTAGAGATATTAGAGTGGATATTGTGGTGATTGAAAGCAGTTTGAGTCCCCACAATGAATTGTTGTGAAATGTGCTTGGTTTGTGCCAGATTATTGATGTCCTAACACACCCTGTCTCAGTGATGACAAGAAGGAATCCTGTTCCCCCCAAACTGGACAACAGAAGGGGGTGAAAAGCTATTCAGAAATACCACTGCTGAGCCATTGAATGTGGCTTCCCAGCTGAAACTTAAATAGATTTGTTGTTTAAATCAGCTATCAGTCACTCCATTTCTTGGAATCATATCCTAAGAAATTCTCATTCTATTTTAAAGCAAACAAAGTGCAGGAGCCCTCAACGAATTTCCCTTTAGCCTTGATATTCCAAACCTGTCCAAATATATCCGCAAATGCACAATAATGGAGCACCCGTAACAATGATCTCTTTCACTGAGAAACAGTTCCAGGAAGATACCTTTAGGTAAAAATTTTTGTTGTCTTGCACATTTTCCTGGAAATCTGGTTTCCAGGATCCCATGTGGGGTTTCAACATCATGATGAAGCTCATGGAAAGAAGTCATATATGGCGTTCATTTCAAAGAAAAGCCAAATGATTTTGGACTTTCTAGTATCATATTATTAAGCATGTTCTCGATTGTAAGACAGACTCAAATGCTCGAAATGCTCCCTAATTGCATTTCCAAGTCCTCTGTTACCATCGCCATTCTGTACCAGTTGGTTGCAATACATCTGTTGCTGGCAGTGATCATTTCTGACCATGTTCAGGTTTGGCGTCTGCCATCCAATTTTTCTCACTTATGTGTTCTGCTAGAAGCCATCTCAAATATATTTGGGGGAAAAAACCAGAGCAATAGATTCCAGTAAAGAAATTATGGTGACACTTATTTGGACTTCCTTGATGTGGATTTGTCAACAAAATTGATTTCTCACCATTCGACATGCTTCTCCATGTTCAGCAATAGTAACTTATCCTGACAAATGAGGGAACTTTGGGAGACTTGTCTTAATTATCTTCATCCATAATTAGCTAATGACCAGCAGACGCACAAGAATGTACCCTAGATGCTCCTTTGCCTGTATCTAGTCTTCATTCATTTTACCCTAAGAGATTTCCTTGTTAAAAGCCATGTGGCTGGAACAGATGGCCTGCATGTGTTATCTCCATCTTTATCAGCATCACGGACATTTCTGTTGGGGCGACTTGGCAGTAGCAGAATCTTCAGGGGTGTCTATCCCATAGCCATCTGGCACTGATTTTTCAGCTACAACCCCTGAGATTTCATGAGAGTCTCAACATGAAGAAAGTAATAAGTCTCTGGTCACTGCAATTGCTAGTGCAATTAGACCTGGTGACTGGACTTTCTATACCTACTAGTGTAAGGCAAAGATAATCTGTAAAAAGGTTCCATCTTCTTAGTAATCCAAAGACTAAATAATTGAGCTGAGAGTTTGTTTTATTTTTAAAGGATAACATCAAAAGCTAAAGAACCTGAGTGCAATCTTAGTCCCTGAACTTAGTAGAAGTGTAAACTGGGGAAAGCCACAAATATCCTTGGCCTCAGTTTCCTTGCTTATAAAATGGGAATAATTTGAACACTTAAATCGCAACATGGTTGGGATATTCAAATATGGATTATTATAATTACCTATGGGAGAACTAATATTTTGAACTCAGCAGGGTTGGGTAATCTATTGCATTTCAGCATTTTTCTTGTTTCTAAGTTCCTGTTTGTATTTTATTGATTATGACTTACTTGTATAGTTGTGAGAGCTCAAGGGAATTCTTGCAGCAAAAAGTGTTTCTTCCAAGAGAGTCTTCTTTCACCACTTTCTGAACACGAGAGGTAAGTAAGTACTCATTCCCCTAAGCAGGCACTTTTTTAGCACCTCAGTAATGTCTAACATAAAACTAATGTTAAAGTTATTGCAAAAACCTCATCCTTTTAATAACATTTTTTGGTAATGACAGCATTATAATTTTACAGTCTTTTCTTTTAACCCTTGAAATGTTGACTTTAGGAAAATCTCTTCTCCATTTAAATTCCAATTTTTAATTCTCCTTTTCTCCCAAAAGCTGAAGGATTCTTTTTCTAGCTTTGTTCTTTTTTAAATGATTTTATTTATTTATTTTCAGAGAGAGGGGAAGGGAGGGAGAAAGAGAGGGAGAGAAACATCAATGTGTGGTTGCCTCCCACAGGCCCCTTACTGGGGATCTGGCCTGCAACCTAGGCATGTGCCCTGCTGGGGAATCAAACCAGCGACCCTTTGGATTGCAGGCCAGCACTCAATCCACTGAGCCACACCAGCCAAGGGACCCTAGCTTTTTTTTTTTTTAGTTGCTCTTAAGTTGGTTTCATGGGTAGAACACGTGGAAAGTCACTTTCTTGATGGAAATTAGTAAACAAACAGAGAGGGAGTCATTGTGTGGGCTCAGAATTTTTTCCCCACTGTCTTCCTACCACACATAGCCCAGGGGCAGCACAGTTGCCTTAAACAATTTCAGAGAAATATGCAATTTCTCTTAATTGATTTAAGATTGACTCAGTGCAAGGCCTGCTTTGGATGCCACGGCTGACTATTTCACGCCTATCAGGGTCTTGAGAAAAGGGGACTTTTCTTGCTTGTCAGTTCATTCATATCACTGGAATTACATTTTTGCCCTTATTGTGGACTCAGCATGGTAGTTAGTTGCAAAGTCATTGATAAGCACTCACTTCCAAATGTTAATAAGAGAAACGTGCTCCTGTACTCTTGACATCAGCCTAGGAACCTCCTCATCTTTTTGTTGTCGTTACTGTTGTTTTCTTTACTTTTATTGATCACCCTATTACAAATGTCCCTATTCCCACCCTGTGCCCCCACCCCTCTGCCTGCCCTTCCCTCTGGCCATCGCCTCACTGTTGCCTGTGTCTGAGGGTTATGCATGTATGTTCTTTGGCTCCTCCCTTCACCTTCTTCATTCAGTCCCCCACACCTGCTTCCCCTCTGTCAGCTGTCAGTCTGTTCCATGTGTCATCCATACCTTTGTTTCTATTTTGTTTGTCAGTTCATTTTGTTCATTAGACTTCACATATAAGTGAGATCATACTTTTGATGAATGGTCCTTCCTTTATCCCCATTCTATGGTAGTTTTTATTTTATTCTATTTTACATTTCAACCATGAAGTATTCCCTGAAAACACCTCTACTGACCAAATACTAAGTAATTATTTAAGGCAAGCCTTACAGGCAAACATTGTTAGATTTTCCACCCAGCTTGAGAGACTGTTCAGGTGGCCATCTTGTCCTGGTTTTAGCACTGAGGGACTAGCCTTCCAAGAAACTGCTCAGTCCCAGGGAAACCAGAAGAGTTGGTCATCCTAGCACTACTGAACAGGGTGATTAGTTTGGCCTGAGTTTAGATTCTTCTAACATCCTCTGAAATCATTTCCACACGAAGCTCTTTTTATAGACTCCAACACTGTGTGTGAACAAGTCCGACCTGTTTGACAGCACTCTGGGTCAGAGGGCTCTTCGCAGGTTTGCCCTCCGTTTATGAAACACTCTCTTTTTCTAAGTCCCAGCATCCTATTTTTTGTTACTTAATTTTTTTTATTTATTGTCGTTCAGTTACAGTTGTCCCACACTTTCCCCATTGCTCACCCCTACCCTGCCCCCCACCATTTCCACAGTCAATGCCCCCACTGTCCGTGCCCATGAGTCCTCTATTTGTGTTCTTTTGTTTGCCCCTCCCTCTTCTTCCCCTGGTTATTCCCTCCCCCCTCTCCTCTGGTCACTGTCAGTTTGTTCAAGTCTCTGGTTCTACTTTGCTCATTTGTTTGTTTTATTGATCAGGTTCCACTTATAGGTGAGATCATATGGTATTTGTCTTTCACTGCCTGGTTTATTTCACTCAGCATAATGCTCTCCAGTTCCATCCATGCCATCATGCATGGTAGGAGTTCCTTCATTCTTTCTGCTGCGTAGTATTCCTTTGTGCAAATGTACCATAGTTTTTTGATCCACTCATTTACTAATGGGCACTTGGGCTGTTTCCAACACTTAGCTATTATAAATAACACTGCTATGAACATTGGGGTGCCATAGGTCCTTTTGAACTGGTTATTCAGGATGCTTAGGGTATAATCCCACCAGTGGGATTGCTGGATCGAAAGGCAGTTCCATTTTTAGTTTTCTGAGGAAATTCCATACTGTTTTCCACAGTGGATGTACCAGTCTGCATTCCTACCAACAGTGCACTAGGGTTCCCTTTTCTCGGCATCCTCGCCAACACTTGTTGTTTGTTGATTTATTAATGATGGCCAATCTGACTGGTGTGAAGTGGTATCTCATTGTGGTTTTAATTTGCATTGGCTAGTGATACTGAACATCCTTTCATATGTCTCTGGGCCCTCTGTGTGTCCTCCTTGGAGAAGTGTCTGCTCAGGATCTTTGTCCATTTTTTAATTTGGTTGCTTATCTTCTTGGTATGGAGTCATGTGAGTTCTTTATACATTTTGGAGATCAAACCCTTATCCAAGGTATCATTGGCAAATGTTTTTCCATACAGTTGGTTCCCTTTCCATTTTGTTGCTGCTTTTTTTAACTGTGCAGAAGATTTTTAGTTTGATGTAGTCCTATTTGTTTATTCTTTCCTTTATTTCCCTTGCCCTAGGAGAATTTATAAAATATGATCATTTGAACTCATTTTATGAGGTAATTGGTTAGTTTTGACTTAAATAGTCTGTTATGTAAAAAAGAAAAGTAATAAGTAATGCAATTTAAAATATTGACTGTAGGTTTATTTTATAGTAGAATTATGGGTGTGTTATTTTCTTCTTTTCTAAGTCATACTATGCTGTATTACATTTAAGAACAATTAAAAAATAACTTTAATGCACTGGCTGGTGTAGCTCAGTGGATTGAGCATGGGCCTGTGAAGCAAAGGGTCATTGGTTCAATTCCCAGTCAGGGCACATGCCTGGGTTTCAGGCCAGGTCCCCAGTAGGGGACACATGAGAAGCAACCACACATTGATGTTTCTCTCCCACTCTTTCTCCTTCCTGTCCCCTCTCTCTAAAAATAAATAAATAAAATATTTAAAAAATAACTTCAAAATTAGGTTTTAAATAATTTCAATTAAATGAAATTTATATTGCCAAAATCCATTCATAAAGCCTCACTATTTGTGATCAGGGCTATACATGGTAATATACTAGAAAATTATCTATATCTTCTGTCCAGAAAGACATCATGCAAGGAAAGGAAGACAACTTGGGTCCAAGAAATAAAATAGGAAATCTTTAGAATTGTGAAGCAGGTTGTCCATAGAACAAGCTGACAATGCCAGTTAGGAATGAACAAAATTCAGAAATGGGAGAGACAGAAGCAAAATGGAATTTAGAAGGGGAGAGAGGTGTTAGTAAACCAAGTCTTAAAATATGTTTTATTAGACTAGGGGAACTTTCATTCATTTATAGACTCATTTATTTACTTGAAAACATGTATTAAATATATTCTATGTACCAGCATTTATATCAGTGAACCAAAGGTATAAAAAAATCCTTAAAAAATCCCTTCCTTATGGAACTTACATTCCAATGTGATAGTGACAATAGATAGCAAATATAACATGTATATGGTATTTTAAAAAGTGAAAAGTGCTATGGGGAAAAAATAGAGTAGGCTTAGGGGCCCCAGGGGTGCAGAGTAGAGTGGGTAGAAGATTTATAATATTAAATCTCAGGGCAGTGAAAGACTTGACTAGTAAAACATCTTAAAAAGAACGAAATTTTAAGGAAATAGTGAATGAAAACAATGACTTTGTAAAACTTCATTGGGACTCAGAATGCTATTTGACATCTGACCTGTATCCTTTGTAAAATAAAAGGAGAATATGGGTTAATGTTAACTAGACCTGGCCCAGACTGGGTCTTGGACTGAGTACAACTCAGATCTGTAAAAATTGCAGAAAAGATATGTATCAAAACAATGAATGAATGAATGCAGAGATGAATATAGAGATCAATGATGAATGAATGAATGCAGAGATGAACAAATACAAACCTTATGCATTATGAAAACTTAGCCATATATCCACTGTTGCTTTTTATTAAGAAAACTAAGCCTCCCAGAGGAGTATCATTATATAAATTGTACTGTTTAGAAACTGCTGTGTTCATTATGAGAAGCTTAATTATGGTCATAATTTATAAAAAAATCAAAGTCTTGTCAAAAAATCCATAATAATGGATGTTTCTAATTAAAAATTAATGAATAAGTGGCTTATTCTGAAGGTATGAAGTCTGTGGAATGCCACTGTTTTCCTTTCTTGTTTAAAAAAATTAATATTTATGCAAATCAGATCCAGTTTGCTACAGTTTAGGTGGTTACTTAGTACTACAGATTATGGACTTGTTTATTACCATCAAAGCCAATTATATTTGCCAGTATAAGTTAGATTATGTTATAATAAACAAACTTTGAATCTCAATGGTTTAATAAAGCAGAGGTATCTTTCTCATGCATGCAAAATACTGTGTAAGTCTGAGTAACCCTCGAAGCAGCTCTTCTTTGTACAGTGACTCAGCAAGCTGTGTTGCTGCCATTGCAGACCCTTTCACTTTAGACCGTGTCAGCCATTAGGTTCACTGTGCAACAAAAAGAGACGTGTGGAAAGTTGCACATCCGCTCTTAAATGCTTCAGCCTAAAGTTACACACATCACTTTTGTGCACAGCCCGATGTCACATGGCTTCGACTAACACACCTGGGGTATATGTGGGGGAAGCAGATGAATATTCAGTGAATAATAATGTGCCTGTAACAGCAGTTTCAAAACCAAAAGAAGAAATTAGTTAAGAGCATATTACCTGCTAGGTAAGGAATGCTAGGATTTTTTTGCATATAACTGGGAAGAGGGAAAGGAGAGACTACTCTAAAACACAGCCAAAAGCAGCTCTGTATCTTGAAAACAGTGAGTAATTCATGAATCTATAAGTTAGTGATAGAATTGCCATTGTATCCCCGTGGCTGCAACAGTAAAATAATAATTACTCATTTTCCAAGAGGGAGCAAACCGTCTCTCACAGGAAAAAGGGAAGAGTTACTTCCTTGAGTGTGGAGTTATAAACAGCCCAGGCAAGCCCTCCAGATGGATATACCACTCTTTCAGAGCCCAAGGAATGCTCTCTGGGCCAGGTTAACAAGGAAGACAGTGCTCGGACTGGAAAGGAAAAGCTCTCCATTCTAAAGTCTTATTTGAGAACACACACAATTTAACTTCACTTTCTTCTTGATCCCTAGGCTAAAATAGCAAATAAATGAAGGACTGAGTTAATTAAATGCATATTTTAAAAGCATTTATCTGGTACTGATTGGCTGAGGCCACTTACAGTACAGTGAGGAACAGTTAATACAAGTGCTGGCCATCTCCTAAAGGAGGTGACCTCAAGGTTATGTAATTGTAGCAGTAATTTATTTAGCTGAAAATGAATGTTCTCAATTAGGTTGGTAGGCATTATAATAACACAAGTGGGATTTATATTTGCTTAGGTCTTGGCTGTGAGGGTTTAGTTATTGGATTTGTTTGCCTGTATTTAGTCCTTCGATTCATGATCCTTCCCGGTAAAGATCGGGCGGCTTGTTCACGTTGATTAATAGGGACCCAGTCCTCATGTTGCGGATACGGCCTGATCTCACCAGAGGCACTGGGGGAGCAGACACACAGCACAGCTGCAGGCAGGCAACAAACCCCATCTGGGGGGTTCTGCTCACGGGAACTGTCTCTCCCCCCAGTGCAGATCCATCAGTATCTTAAGTGTGCACATAAATTGGGGCACTTCAGGATTTATTGCAGGATTTATCTTGCTGGAACTCGTATTTTACACACATACTTCTCTTCCTCTAATCTGCTGGATCTGCGAGGCAGAGAAACTATTATCCATGATACTCTACTCGCACATTTGAACTTCTGATTTTATTTGTTTGGATAGGGAAACTGGAGCATCTTTACCATTCTTTGGTCAGATGTGGTAAAGAAGCTTTAAAAAGTCAATGTGCAAATGGCTGATTCTTTATCAGCCTCGCCCATCCGGACCTCTCTGACTTCATCCATCTTTGCATGCATGCCAAGAAAGCAACTAGTAATTCTGTATGAACAAACACAATAATTATTATCATTTTTATTTATTTACAAGCTGTTAAGAGATGAGAGGTGGTTCAGTCATAGGGTCCCGCAGAGACTGGTCTGGAAGCACAGAACTCAGCCAGTAGATGTCCCTGTTAGACTCACAATGGTGAAGTATTTATGCCCCTTTTGGAAGATACCAATTCTCTCAGGATGCATGTAACCTGCTTGCAAGTG
>PVKM010012517.1:0-31590 GCA_004027735.1 Carollia perspicillata | reverse complement strand
CAGAAATGGAGATCACGTGGAAGGTTAGCAACAGGGGAGTGGGAGGAGAGGGTGGGGACAAGGTACAGAGAATAAATAGCATACACAGTGGGGAGAAAATGGACAGGGAGAGGGAAAGAGTAGTGTGGGAAATGTAGAAGCTAAAGAACTTATGATACATGGACAAGAACTAAAGAGGGGGAGTGTGGGTGGGAGGGGGTTGGCAGGGTGGAGGGGAATGAAGGGGGCAATGGGAGAACTGTAATGGCATAATCAATAAAAAAGTTAAAAAAAAAAAAAGAATTAGTTTGGTATTGGTATAGGATAAACTCATGCAGTAGTTTTTACACTTCCATCATTTTAGTCAGAAATCACCAAAGCAAATAATTTTTTTTCTTGGGGAATTACTGTATTAATTTGTACAAATTAGTAGTCATAAAGTACAGTGAAGCTTCACTAAATCAGGCCCATTTAATTCAGAAATCACCACAAGAAAGGCAGTAAGGTATAATGCAAAGTGATGTGGCTAAAGATGGGAAACACAATAAACTTGAAACTCTTCAAACTAACTGGTTGTATATGATTTTAGACAGGTCCCTTTACCTCTCTGGTTTCTGTTCGCTGGTGCTTAAAGTAAGCTTATTTAATCAATCCATCTCCTCATAATTCTATAATTTACATGGGCCAGATACAGGTTCCTTTTCTACTTCTTTCTTTCCCCAAGCAATATTTCTGGGAATGGAATTATTTTTGTCTGCATTTTTTTAATCTGGAGTTCTTAAATAGTCTTACTAGGTCAAGTGAATTCCCTAAATTTTGGCAATTTCGTGTATTATTCTGTACAGATTCATCTGATTCTCAAAAAGGCCTGTAAATCTCTCAAGAAAAGATTAAGAACCACTTTAATAACAAACGAATTCCAAAAGATTCTCACTGACTTGTTTTAAAAACAGACTAATAAGAACATTGTTTAATAATCCCATGTCAGTTCTGTAACATTTTTTACCCCACATCAATAACATAATACACTGGTAACATAAACAACATTTCAAATTTTCACTAATACTGCCTCCTCAGTTGGTGATGGGCCATGGTCTACATCTGTCTGGTCCACCTCATAATGCCAGGTGTCTTGAACAGTACCTGGCAAGGAAGGAAACTGTCTACCAGTTCATCTCTAGACGAAGAAGGCGGGTGGGGAGTGATCATCCTCTCATCTAGGCTTGGCCTGAGGCTCCAGAACTTTATGAAATGCTAGAGAAAATAATCAAGATTTGTTACTTGAAGAGAAAAATGGAAACCCAAACTTAATAAAGGCCTTACCAAAACTGTCAAGGTCAAGACCAGAGTCCTTAAGCAGTATGGGGCTCCCTTCATTTCACTACGTCATCCAGCTGGGGGAAGATGCAGAAACTAATTATGGAGTGCAAAAGAACATGTCACCCAAATTCCAGTTCCTTTCTTTGAAAGAGAATTCAGTAGCTAGCAACCTTTTCCTTTGTTATAGGTAGATATACCATAAATAACCTGCGATTTTTGCCTGATTTAGCAATGTAAGAAAATAAAATAATGACATGTATTACATGTAATATAAGTTGGATTCAACTTCTTTGTTATTGTCATATCCATAAAGGATCTCCGGTACTATAAATAAAATTGCTTTTATCATGCAAACTTAATTAGCTTTTCAATAACATTTGTTTATTTGTCTTCACTGACAATTACAGGCAGGAATGGCTTCATTCATTAGTATCTTTTAAAATATATAGTGTATAAATTGGATGCATGTTATTTCATTTCTATACACTTCTGGTAATTGTGTTTTAAAAACCTAATAACATTTGCATTTCTTTTATCTTTTTACAGGAGCATTGTTTTAAATCCAGCCTACTTCCGAAATCATCTTCGTCAGGCAACAGTATTTAGATGTCTGGAGAGATATTCAGAAGCTGCCCGGTATGTTTGTTGTAACTTCAGTGAAGATTTATTTCAAGTTAAATTAATTTTATTCTCAGCTTCTGGTAATACTATAATAGAACTTTCCATTTCTCTGATGGACTATGATTTTACCAGAATTATTGTCTTATAAATGTCAAACCAACAATTATTGACTATTATTTTTCTTTAATTAAAGCTATTCTATGTTCATAGCTCTTGGTAAAATTCAAATTTTCCAGACATGAGCTCACTGATAACGATGGTAAAAACTTTCATGGAAGACTAGAAATGAACTTGACCTCTTGCTCTCAAGTACATTCCTGATCCTGGTTGTAATGGCACAACTGGAACTATCTCTTTCTTGACTTCTGGAAAAGAAATCCAACCACATAAAAAGGACCCCAGGAGCCCATTTCTAGAGGAGATGGCATCAGTTATAACTATAAGGGTCATTAGATATCCTGAAGCATTTGCCTATTGAATCCAAATATGTTTCATAAAAACTTAGTGAAATAACTCTTAATATTCTCATCCCAAGAACCTAAGAAATATGGCAAATAGTGCAAGAATTGTGAGACAGCCTCATTGCTATATTCAGAGTCTCTATTCACCTGTGGCAATCAAGGCTATTTTTCTTCCTGGGTCAGGTTCATCATATCAGACTTCCCCTCTTTTTTATGAATTCTCACAATTTTAATTTCCCAATGTATACATACGGTGTTTCTTATTCATCCACTCTGCCACCCCAGAAATTTAGCAACTGTGGATGGTTTCTGCACTTAATCCAAATGCAACTCCTAGGAAGAAATTTATACTAATATAAATGGGGAAGGGAGGCCTATGTTGCAAGTGGCAACTGTCTTTAGAACATCTGCAAATAAGATTTTCTTGAAAAATTAAGTTTAAGGAATTTAAGTAGATAATAAAATGGTTCCATAAAACTGATAGCATGAGGCTGACACAAATTCTTTTTGTGTAAGATTGTCATAGGAGTTAACTGAACTCAAATAAATGATGGATATGGAAAGCAGAATTACACCCAACTAGTCTCCCTTTGCAGTCAAACAACCAACATGACACAACATCTATTTACCTGTGTGTTAATGTCCACTTTTAAAAATTAAAATAGGCCCTGGCCAGTGTGGCTCAATTGGTTGGACATCTTCCTGCAAACCAGAATGTCACAGCTTTGATTCCTGGTCAGGGCATGTGCCTGGGTTGTGGGTTTGGACCCTGGTCAGGTTGTGTATGGGAGGTAATGAATCAGTGTTTCTCTCTCACAACAGTATTTCTCTCTTATTCTTTCTACCTCCCTTCCCCTCTCTCTAGAATCAATGAGAAAAATAATTAAAATAAGTCTTCACCAATTATTTCTTACCAGTTTCTTTTAAATTTTACAGCCCTCTGTAAACCAGGTTTTCTTTAGAGGTAATTTATTAATGTATCCTTATAATCTAATCAAATGATCAATAGAAGGTTAGGTTCAACTTCAGAACTAGACTGCAACTAGTAAAAAGCTCTTGGTGGCATGCTGGGATCAGCTTATATAGACTCTAGGAAGCTGTAGGAGAAATTAGCAATTCTGGGAGAATTTACACTATGGAAATTGGCAACCATGGCAAATCCAGGCTTTTTTGGTTTGGGGGAGAGCCAAATTAGCAGCATATCATTAATTACAACTTAATTGTATCAAGCCTAATTGAGTTAAAGTGGTGACAAAAATTTTTCTGGATCCTAAAATAAATACACAAGAACTTAAAAATTAAGGATTTTTTAGTATTTACCATGTAAAATTGGCACTGAGTATTCATTGTTCTTCACATATATATAGCCCTGCAGTGATATAAGTATATTTGTTTAAAACCATTTGGTGAATGACCTGGCAATACTCCTTGAGAAAGTTCCTGGTAATTGTTGATTATAATGGTGTAGACTTTCCAACAAAGTAGCAAGTACAATTACTTTAAGAAACTCGTGTTTTTTTTTTTTAAATCTTAGTTCCCTTGGTTTTCTCAATATACAGTATTATAGCCCTCAATAACAACATTGATTGTCTTTTTCCCCCTAAGGAAAAGAATGCTATGAACTGTGAACATGAATATGTTAGTGTTTCTTAGCTGTCAGAGTTATAATGTAAAACAACAAATATAAATCAGCATATAAAGCATTCCTGTTTATCATTAATTTCTTAGGAGACCTGGCTAATTTGGTTCAGGTATCCTACAAGCACATTATATTAAAATTTATTGGAAAAATCAACACATTAATGTTCTTTCCTCTAAGATGCCAAGTAGTCATGTTTCTGAGATTGAGAAGCACTTACCAAATGCAAAAATATTCCATTTTTATGTGACTTAGAACATCTTAAAACAATGCTTCCCAGTGAAGTGGAACATGTCTTACCTGATTCAACTAGAGTTTTTATAGCCATTCCCTGAAAATTAGGCTACGCTTTCCTGAGCCTAACCATCTCTACTCAGAAATGACTTCCTAGTGAAGCCAGTAAAAAATTCCCAGGACAACCTCATGAAAGCTCACATTCTCAACCAAAGAGGCTAGAGGAAATGGTACTCCTGGTGGTTGAAGGCAAGGTATTAGTCGGTTTTACAAAAATGGGAAGGTCCTTTTATTTTATGGGTCAATATCCTTTCAGGAACATGCTACTAGAAGAAAAAGCAAGAATACAGAGATGGTAGAAAATAGAACAAAAATAGGGATATTTTATTTCGGTTTAGGTTTTGCAAGGATGCTAGTCACCCTTGAGGAGACAACTGGCACTGGTTGAAGTGAAGAAAATCACATTTTCAGAAAACCAGTCTAAATCAAGATTGCTGTAACCCGCCAAGAAACAAGAAACCTCTGAGGCCTTACCTGAAATAGCGAGTAGCCTAGCTTTTTAGCATCGCCTTGTTTCTACGCCTACAAAAGTACATGTGATTCAGTAGACTGTCTTTGCTCAAATCAGTTCCTCCTCCCCCAACACACACACACACACTCACATCATTTGGCACCACCTTCATAAGAAAGATGGTAAGACAAGAAAAAAATATGCAGGGATATGAAACAAACAAACAAAAGCCAAGACTGACTGTTTTGGGATGAGAACTAGTGAGTCATAACAACATGAGTGGCATAATGTCTTTCATCTCTGTGTGCTCAGTGTTTAGCACAGGACTTGGCACGTGCCAAGCACCAGCTTGAGGTTTGCAGATTAAATTAGCTAGTTTTGGAGTTGGTAGTTAATAACTATTTAGCTTTATCAGTAAGTAGATATCACATGAAATCATTAGTGCAACCCTGGTTAAAAGGTAAATATGAAAGTGTGTGCACAGTATTGTAGTTAAAGTGATAATGTTATGCCTCCTATAGTGAAAATCCATAAGACAAAAATAAACGATATCACACAGAATCTTTAGTTAAAACCATGCTGTGTAAGAGGTAGCATAAAGGAGAAAGCACAACAAAGCCTTTTAATCCATCACTGATGAAGAATTAGCCATACATTTCTACATACATGACCTAGACAGGGGGTTAGTAGAGCAGGAATTACCCATCCAAATGCTTGCAAGCCCAGGCAGATGGTGTGCAAAGGAGGCCAATTTAAAGGGTGTCTTAAGAGCTACAGAGAACTGAAGATCACTAATAAGAATGACCATATAATTTATCCATCAAACTGGACACTTACAATAGTGGAAGTGGGCACCACTAAAAATTATACCAGGAAAACAGGCACAAACCAGGACTCCAACGAGCCCACTGGCTAGGTGATCACCCTACCACCGGCCCTTCCGAAGACAGTGTCCGTATTCCGGCCCAGCTAACACAACCGTATAAAAATGTAGGTTCAGTGTTGCAGATTTTTGAGTCTCCCAAAAATAGTATAATAATTCAGAGCTTTCCAAGACATTTCTTGACTTTTAAATGTTGGCAATTATTTCAAGTTTTTCAAACACAATATCATCTTAAGAAAGCTCAAGTGGTCCCGTTGATGAAAATGTAATTCACTGAAGACTCCATTTGCCAAATGACCAATTTGCAGAATTCACCAAGTTTGAAGTTTACTAAAAACTTATTTTGAGAAATAATCTTATCGAATAATTAATATGAATACCTTTTCTTATGTATACATTTCTCATGAAGTACCTATCAAATAGTTTTTTTTAGTTTGAGAGAATTTTGAATTTTTCAAAAGCCAGTCATAGAATGACTTATTCTTATCGAATGTTCTTTTTGTGTATATGATTATTACTTTACTGCTCTTGGATATATTCTATGACTATTTTCTTTTTATGACTATAACTGTAATTTTAATATAGAAGTTCAACAGTTTACACTTATATCTTTCCAATATTTTTAAGTGATTTTTGTAAATTTTTAACACTTTATCATGTTTAGAATTTTCCCAAAAATGTTTGGAAATGACCAAATTTACCTATTTAATAAAATATATTTTAACTCTTTATAGCATTTACAATGATTCAGATCTAATGAGATGATTTTAACAGCTCTCTGCTTTATCCCTGAAGCCAGACACAACACAGTCTGGGCTGTACATCCCACAGAGGCGGAGATGGAAGAACAGGGAGGAATTAAAGCCCCCAGAAACCTGGAGTCCCAGCTCCTTTCACATTTATCTATAGATAGCATAACTAAAATGTTTCTGAAGAGCTAAAATAAACTAAGTTTTAGTAAATAAATGTTTACAGATTTGATAAATTGATCATTGGCAAATTCATTATTTTATGAATTCACCTTTGAAGGCTGGATCAAATTTTGTCTTTCAGTTCTCAGTAAAGACTAGAGCTTCACTGATTAAAAACTGAGCTTTCTTCTTCCAGCAAGAGAATTTCTTCCCATGTCAGTTTTGTGCTAGGTCATTCAGGGCAACATTTTAGTCTAAAACTAGCAGTCCACTATTAGAAAAAGATGGCATTTTATAGTGTACAATGGCTTTAGTTAATTTATAGTCTGCAGCAAATCTGATCTGTTGTACCTTTAATGTTGCAATTTTACTTAATATCATATATGTAGTATTGTGAGAGATAGATTAAATAATAAAATATGCAATCTAAAATTTTCTTATCTTCGACTTCTTAAAGTAATGTGCTAAATGGCACACTGGATTACAAAGGTATTTTATTTTACATGTGCTTTTCAGGATAACAAAAGGCAAATTGGTAAGATGCCACCAAGGTGCATCAGTCTGCTGGTTGCTACACTAAGAATTTTCTCCCTTGTAGATAGTTCTCAGCTTTCCCTCTCTCACTCTTGATCTCTGACAGCATTTTTTCTTTTTTTGATTTTACCATTTTGGCTACTTGCCACTCTCTTCTCTGTCCCTGCACTTGTTCTTCTCTTGTCTGGTTTCATGTTCCCTACCTCTTTCTCAAAAATGCATCCCTTCTTGTGAGCATCCCCTTCCTTCTGATCATTAATAAGCAATTCTCAATGCATTTCATTTAGTCTGTAAGCCCTTAGTCCTCCTCAGTGATTGTCATTGATTGAACTGATCAGTGATTACATTAACTTTGTTTTTGATATTCTGTGATTGAGACTACTTAATATGTTAGAATTCTCTGGAAATCTACTCTCTAGGTGAATGTAGAATGAAAACCTCCAACGATAAACCCCTTGAAAACCTGATTCTTTTAGAAATGTATACTCGACATGCTTAAGGTGTGAGACGTTTGAGTTTCGACTTTTGAATGAAGATTGGTACAAACACTTAGGGTCTACATGCTTATACACTCTATGTGTTATATACTCTGTATGATTTCTCAGAGTTTTTGTTTGTGTTTCGTTTCTGTCGAGCAACATTTTCTATTCATGTAACTCAAAACACAATACTTTAAGATATACTGATTTATGGCTACCCTCACTTACAAGCCAGATAGTAGAGATTAGCAGAGGTGGGGTTTTGAGAATGATTTGGGGGTTTCGTTTTGTTGTTTTCTTATAAACACTGATCCCTGGAAATTGGAAATAATGCATCTATAAATTTCAATCTGCTCCCCAAAAAGAGTAATCTAAAAACAAACTGAAATGTTTGTTCAGGAATTTGATAACATAAACCAGGAAGTTGCTGTGGACAAGCAATCAATCAGGAATAATACTACAGCAGCAAACAGCAAGAAACTGTGTCACCTTTCTCGGTGTCATGGAATTCTGTGACTTTAAATGAGATTATCATGTATCTTGCAAGGAAGGAGAATATATTGACCAGGTAGACTCAAGACAAGTGATTCTGAAAAGATGACAGTAGTGTTGGGATTTTATTTAATTTAGTTCTGATTCAAATGGAAGTGTAAAATCCATTCACTCGCCATGAAGTTGCTAAAAATACATTGCAGATTTTTTTTTGGTTATGCCTATGAACAGAATAAATGAAGACTGCAGCCTAATTTTTTTATTTTTATGCTGTCCATCTGCCTGAAAAGCTTTCTTTCTCTTTCTGGGAGACAATGTGCCTTTGCCTGAACAGCTTTGGCATGGGCTGGCATTAGTTGGTCACATGTAACCTGTGGCTGAAGGCTAGTAGATGACATGATCATTCTGCCATTAAGTGACCTTCCCTTTCCTAGATGTGAAAAAGCTGCCTGTACATTAAGCATTGTAACAGTGTTGCCTCTTGGTGTATGATTTCTGAAACAGACATCAGTAAAGACGAATTTCATCATTTCATGTGGCTTAGAGTAAATATCTGACTACAAGACTACATGCAGTTCATGCAATATTTATGTATGTAAGGTGTAGTGTTTGTGATTTCAAGAGGAAAAACTGAAGACTAAAGCCAATATACTAAATATACTAAATATACTAAAGCCAAAATATACTAAATATACTAAAGCCAAAAATAAAATATTCAATAAAATAAAACAAAATATATTAAAGCCATATCATATATATCCTAAGGATTTAAAACTGAAGACTGATAAATGTCTAATCTATAATCTTATAAAAACACTAATCTTAAGGTTATAATAATATTTAGTGGCTTAAAAGTAATTTTGTTACCTTAAGAAAAGTTCATCATTTTGGATATGATCAAAATTATTAGTAAATTATTGCAAAGATAGATAATCTTTTATAAATCTTTTATAAATGTAACTCAGGTTCTCATAAAGAACATCCAAAAATTTGTTAGAAACAAACAAATATTTACTGATTTGGTAAATACCTCCATCTTGCTGATGTTTACCTTGATAAATATTTTGCATTTGCATTACCTAAGAACATTTCTAAAATTGTTTATAAATGCACAGTTCTTGGGCTGTGTGCATTTTCTGCAAAAATTGGTCTAGAAAACGTATGACATAGTATAGAAAAATCGGGGGGGTTGTTTTGTTTTGTTTTGTTTTGCTATAGAGGCAAGCTCGCATCTTACAGAAGAGAAAGTGGGTAGAACCATGAAGACTGCATAAAACAAGACAAAGAACGGTCCTAGGATGTCACTGAAGTTTTAAGTGTGAAGAAGTAAAGATCTCTCTTCCCTGCCCTTCTTCTTTCTATTCAATCAGATGTTCATCTGATTCCACATTTGCTACAATAATGGAATGTAAAAACCAATTAAACATTTTTTTAAAGTTTAATCCAAAGGGGTTAAAGTTTAACTATGAGTGTTCTGTGCTATGTTCTAATATCAAAGTGTTGCCAAGTGAATAAAAGTTTAGTCTGCAGATGTCATAATTATGATAAATGGATTGAAATCTCCATGTTTTTAATCTGTAAATTGGAGATAATAATAGCATCTATGTCACAGAGGTTATTATGAGGATAAATGAGTCAATTTATATAGTGCATTTAGCACAGTACTTGGAACATCATAAACTTTGAATAAAAATATGAACTATTGTCATTGTTTTTGTTGTTAACATTTAGAGCTCTTTGAAGATAGATAAAGCTACCTTAAAAAAAACAATGCATATCCCACAATTAAAACCAGAATACGTTGAGTATTCATTTAGGTGAGGTATGGCAGTACAAGAGGCAAGACTGCACCCCCAGACCTTAGATCCTGTCTTACTTTGAAAGTCAACACATGTGTGTTTTTGGAAAGCCATATTAATGCATGGGCTGAGGGGCAAGATTTTGGTTCATTTAGGAACTAAAGGGGCAAGAATCTGACTTTAAAGAAAACTTTGTGTACGACTGTATGAAAAATTTCAGCACTCTGTTTTCATTCTGCATGATATTCCAATTATTTCTGAAGGGAGTAGGACTTTGGAGGCCCCTGGGGTGGACTGGTGGAACCTCACATAACAGAGAAAGACAAATATTCAGATAACTGAAATTCTCTTTTTTTTTTTCCTGTTCTCATTTCTGTCAAAATAGCAATACCCCGACAAACGATCAGACTGGAAATCCTAACAGTGTGCTGATAGAAACTCTGAAATACGTCATTCTTTTTTAAAAAATACAGGCATTGGTGCAACACTATATTCTGTACATAAATTAGTATTGATCACTAATTGTGAAAACTGATTATAAATCAAAAGTTTTGTTTCTGTGTCTGTCTGCTAAAGAAGAATCATCTATACCAGAGAATTATAGTCAAGCCAAAGAGGCCTGTGTTCCACCCCCAAGACTACAAATGACTAATCTGTATGACCTTGGACAAGTGAATTCAGTAAACTCTTTCAGTTTCAATTTCCTCAACCATAAAATGGAGATAATAATACTACTTTATAAAATCAGCCTAAGGATTAAGTGAAATAATGAATAAAAACACTGAATTATGAGCCTGGCACATAGTAATCCCTCCCTCAGTTATTGCTGCCATTGTTGTTATTACTAGTTTTGAAGGACTATGTTTAAAACCCTAGTACATTAACTCTGAATTAATTATGTTGAGTGAAAATTTGCTATAAGCATTATATTCCTAGACTACCACCCCAATTTATCTCTTAATTTTAACAGCCATAATCTATGACCCTCTTTTCTTCACCAAATTTTATAACAGATGCTTGTCATGCATTATGCTTGTTCCTCACAAGTATAAGAAATGTAACTGGCAAAGAAGTTACATTCTGCGTATTGTACTGAGGAAATTTCAGCTAGAGTTTCAGTGACTTGTCAAGGATAAAACCACTGATAAGTAGCAAATCTGGAATTCGAACTTAACTTTGGCATTGTGACCCTGACTCATGCACAAAAAAATACACCTGATTGTCAGACTTCACAATGGCCATTTGGGTGCATTTGAAATTATATTGTCTTGTCATTTACATTTTCACTTTTTATTACTAATGAGACTGTGCATCTTCAATATATTTATTCCCCAAACACGTTTTCTCTCCTGTGAAACTTTCATTTACATATTTATCTTTTGCTACTTTTTATTGAGTTGTTTATCACATTATCATTGAATCATAGAATTCTTTATATATCTGGGTACTAATAATTTTTGATATTATATTTTGAAAGCAATTTATTCCAATGTATGACTTATATAACCATACTCTTCATGGTATCTTTTGATAAGAAATAAAGCCAAAGACTTGGTTTAGTTTAATTAAATATAGTCAACTTCCTTTATAATTTTTCACTGTCTGAATTTTAAGAAATTCTCTCCTATCCCAGGCTCATCAAGAGAGCCTTCTATGTTATTGTCAAAGTTTAAAATTGTTTGTTTTTGTGTGTGTTTATGGTGAAAGGGAAAGATTTTTCTTTTATTTTTCAATTACAGTTGACTTTTAATATTATTTTCTAATAGTGTTAAGTGTACAGCATAGTGGTTAGGCTGTTTAATTTACAAAGTGATGTGCTATGATAATCTAGTCCCCACCTGGCACCATACACAGTTGCTACATTATTATTGACTATATTCTCTAGGCTATAATTTACATCCCATGACTGTTCTGTAACTACCAACTTGTATTTCTTAATCTCTTCATCTTTTTCACTCAGCCCCCACCCCCTCTTTCACCTGTAACCATTAGTTTGTTCTCTTTATTCATAAATCTGGGGTTTTTGTTTGTTTATTTACTTTATTCTTTAGATATAGGTGAAATCATATGGTATTTATCTTTATCTGACTTATTTTACTTAGTATAATACCCTTTAAGTCTATCCATGTTGTCATAAATGGTAAGCTTTCATTTTTCTGTGACTTAATGATATTTCATTATTTACATATACATTTTCTTTATCCAATTGTCTACCTATGGGTACATCACTTGTGTACGTATGTTGGTTATTGTAAATAATACTGCAATGAACATAAGGGTACATACATATTTTTTAATTAGTGTTTTGGCTTTCTCTGGATAAATACCCAGAAGTAAAATTTCTGGGTCATATAATAGTTCTGTTTTTTATTTTTTGAGGAACCTCCCTACTATTTTCTACAGTGGCTGCACCATTCCGCCTCCCCACCAATAGTGTACTGGGGTTCCCTTTTCTCCACAAGCTCACCAGCACTTATTGTTTGTTGATTTTTGATGATGGCCATTCTGAAAGGTATGAGGTGATATCTCACTGTGGTTTTAATTTACATTTCTGTGATGACTAGTGATGTTGAGCATTTTTTCATATGTCTGTTGGACATCTGTATGTCCTCTTTGGAGAAGTGTCTATTCAGGTCATCTGTCCATTTTTTAATGGGATTGTTTGGTTTTGGGTGTTAAATAATCCTAAAATTTATATGGAACTTCAAAAGACCCTGAATAGCCACAGCATCTTGAGAAAGAAGAGCAAAGTTGGAGGTATCATGCTATCTGATATCAAAATATATTATGAGGATATAGTAACAAAGCCACATGGTACTGGCATAAAAACAGACACACAGGTCAGTGAAACAGAATACAGGGTCCAGAAATAAACCCACACCTATACAGTCAATTAATATATGACAAAGGGGTCAAAAACATAAATGGTATTGGGAAAGCTGGACAGATACATGCAAAAAAAATTTAAAGTATGCCACCTTTATTCATTATATTCAAGAATAAACTCAAAACAAATTAAAGACAAATATAAGTCCCCAAACCATAAAATTTGTAGAAGGAAATGATAGGCAGTGGCTCTGTAAACCTGCTCTAAGTAATATTTTTCTTATATATGTCCTAGGGCAAGGGACACAAAAGAAAAATAAACAGACAAGACTATGTCAAATTAAAAAGATTTTGTGCAGTAAAGGAAATCTCAACAAAACAAAGACAACCTGCTGCACAGAAGAATATATTCACCAATGATACATACATCTGATAATGGTTAATATCCAAATTTTTTTAAATTTCCTTTGACTTTAAAGTTTTGACCCAGTAGTAATTGATTTTTATTTTTTTTAATTTTTTTTGTAATTGATTTTTAAATAAGGTATGAGGTAGAAACCTATTGTCATATTTTCCCTGAATGGATAGCCAGTTATCATGACATCACCTTATTAAATTATTTTGCTATTGATCTCCAATGTTGGTTCTGTCTACATCAGGTTTCCACAAATGAATATGTTGATTTATGGTCTCTATTCTATTCTTACATCTATTTGTCATATTGCCAAAGCCACACTATTCTATATAGGATGGTTTTATAATATGTCTTGATATAAGGCAAAGCAAACCTCCCTAATTCTTTGCCAGGAATGTCTTGTTCATTCTCAGACTTTACACATTTTTTAAAAATCTGTTTATTGTATTTAGAAAGAGAGGAAGAAAGAGAGAGAGAGAATCAATGTGGAGAGAAATATCGATTGGTTGCCTCTTATGTGCACCCTGACCAGGTATCGAACCCACAACCTAGGCATGTGCTCTGACTCGGAATTGAACTCCCAGCCCTTTGGTCCATATGACAGCACTCCAACCAACTGAACCACACTGGCCGGTGCTTATTCTTGATCTTTTGTTCTTCCACATCAATTGTAGAAAGTGTGAATTTGTATTCCAAAGCAAGAGAGTGAAAATTCTAGGTAAGAATTCCCAAGGAAGACTATTTTACCTTTTCTTGTGTTCTGCCAGAGTCTGAAGCCAAGACTGCTTGTGTCGTTCCATTGCTTTTCTCCATAAGAGTATCCCTAGTTCTTTCACTGAATGTGTTTTTTCTTACAGAAACTTTTATGTATATGGGCTGCTATTCAATCTTTACTCTGCTCAGACCAGAGGCTTTGTCTCCCTTTCCTCATGCATTTGTCCTCTTAAAAGAAAGTTACTAAACTGATGAATATTAACAGATACCCTGGCGGGGAAACAACAGTTTCAGTACTTTCTTACCAAACCCTCTTACTTACATGACACAGTCCACGCATTTTTTTTAAAGGTTCATTTGACACAAGAGCCAACCAGAGGGCACTCTCAATGGCCAAAGCTGAGATGCTTTGCGTAACAAAGTAAATATTGATAGTATCAAATTATAACCCATAGAATTAAATTACTATCTGGATGTGTAAGTCTATACTAATATAAACATAATTAATAAACAAATATATGGGGGACAAATGCAGAATACACTAGAGGAGATCAATGTGATCAAACACCACAGTGATAATTATTGCAGGCGAGAGCCACTGAAGGACTTGTGCTTTCCAGTCTGGCCTGGAAGGGGTAGAGAAGTCACAACTCCTCTGTAATAAAGGAGACCAAGTTGAAAAATCAACAACTCTTCTTAGGTGCATAAGAAAAGTGAGGTCACAGGGTCAAACAACTGTCCCAATATTGGAGAAACGGACAAACAGACACAGAGAATCACCACTGACTGGAGGATAAATCTCTGAGCAGACACCACATGCCCAGGAACCAGGGCTGGGGTAGGAAAATCTGAACTGTATTTGACAAATTGCTGGAGGTTCAATGTGAGCAACTCTGAGAGCTAAAAATTCAACCCTGTTATAAGGAGACCTCTGCCCTTTTGTGAGTTTTACTTCTAGGAGTTCTACCAGTTTTTTATGGTGGCTCTGGGAGAAAAATCCCCAAGCTTCCATCACGAGGAAGGGAAAAGGAAACACTTTGAAATGTATCAGAGCATTCTGTTCTTCTTAAGGAGGCCTGCCCTCTAGAAAAACTGTTCCACCAGAGCCTAACTTATCTTGAGAAAAACAAATGCCCAATTCTAGCTCATTCTAGCCTTCCAAATGGGAGAATGTAAAACCCCAGTTCCAGTCCCCTTTAGCCATCCCATCATATTTAAGGCAGGAGGAAAAACAAACTGAGAAGCACTGATGAAGTTCACAGGTCAGGGCACAGCCTCAACTGACCTGAATAAGAGGTTAGGATCTAATCATAGGAGTTTAGGATGATCCTCTCCTCCCACACCTTACCACTACATTCCTAAAGGCCTATTCCTTTTACCCATGACATCCTGTTCATCTTCCAACCGAAAAATCATGAGGCATACTAAAAGGACAGGGAAGGGAAGGGAAGGGAAGAGAAGGGAAGGGATGGGAGGCGCGAGGTGACTCGAAACAGTTTGAAGAGACTGAACAAGCATCAGAACCAGAAACATATGTGGTAGGGATGTTGGAATTATCAGAACAGGAATTTTTAAACTACACTTAATATACTAAATGCTTTAATATAAAAATAGTCAGTATGCAAGAACAGATAATAACATAAGCAAAGAGATAGAAATTCTAAAACAGAATCAAAAAGTGCTAGAGACCAAAAATCCTGTAACAGAAATGAAACATACCTTTGATGAGCTCATTAGTGAATGAATATAATGAATTATGAATCTCTGGGCTTGAGGATATGACAGTAGAAAGTTCCAAAACTGAAAAGCAAAGAAAAAAAGACTGGTGAAAAAACAGAATAGATTACTCAAGAACTAGGAAAACCACAAAAGCTATAACACACATCACATGTAATGGAAATACCAGAAGGAGAAGAAAGGGAGAAAGAAAAATAAAAGAATAGAAATCATAAATAGAAAGAAGACAATGGTCTTCTTTCTAGAAAGAAGGGAAGAAAGAAAAATAAAAGACAATGGTATTCTTTCTAGAAAGAAAGGGAGAAAGAAAAATAAAAGAATAGAAATCATAAATAGAAAGAAGACAATGGTCTTCTTTCAGACCACAATGGAATTAAAACTAGAATACAATAACAGAAAAAATAAGTGGAAAATCCCAAAATACTTGGATATTAAAAAGCATTCTTCTAAATAACACAAGTCAACCTAAGAAATCTCAAGAGAAATCTAAAAATATTTTTAACTAAGAGAAAATGAAAACACAACTAACCAATATTTGTGAGATATGCTGCAAAAACAGAGCTAAGAGACAAATTTATAGTGATAAATGCATACATGAAAAAAGAAACAATCTAAAATCAATCTAAGGTTCTATTTTCGGTAACTAGAAAGATAAGAGCAAGGTAAATCCCAAGTAAAGAAAAGAAAAGAGATAATAAAAAGTAAAGTCAAAATCAATAAAGTTCAAAACAGAAGATTAATAAAGAAAATCAAAAAAGCCAAAAACTGGTTCATTGAAAAATCAACGAAATTTGATAATCCTCTAGCAGGGCTACAAAAAAAAAAAAGGATCAAGAACACAAATTACTATTATCAGAAATGAAAAGAGGACATCACTACAGATCCCATGGATATTCAAAATATACTAGGTTACTTCCAGTCAGGATGGATGCATAGGTAAACACGGCTTGCCTCCTCACACAAATACATCAAAATCACAACTAAACTGTAGAACAACCATCCTTCAGAACTGTCAGAAATCAAGTTGAATGGAAGTTGACAACCACAGAATTAAAGAAACCACATCCATCCAGACTGGTGGGAGGGCCAGAGACATGGAACAAGCTGGTCCCACATCCAAATATGGTAGATAAAAATTCAGGAGAGATGTCCTGGGAGTGAGGAGGCCCAGCCCGACAACAGCCATTCCCCGCCCCCACAAACCCAGGGTTCCAATGTCAGGAAGATAAGTCTCCATAACTTCTGGCTACAAAAACCAGCAGGGATTGAGTCAGTGGAAGAAACTTCTGGAGTCCCAGGCAGTTCCTCTTAAAGAACCCACAAACAAACTTACTCAGACTTACTGCCTCTGAGCCCTAGCACCAGAGTAGTAGCTTGAAAGGTACCAGTGGCATACAGGAAAAAACTGAAGTGTCCAGCATCAAGGCAAGAGTTGGAGGACAGCTTTTTCCCAGACAGAAATGTGGGCAGAGGCCATTGTCTCTTTTCTGAATCCTCCACTGACAGAACCAGAGAACCAGCAGGTAGGTGACATATCAGAGACTCCATCAGCCTGGCTAACACTGTCCTCCCCTGCAGATCCCCTGAGACTGTCCTCTGTCCCATCCAAATTGCAAGCTCACCCAAGCTGCTAACAGTGACTTTTCCATATGAATGGCTGGTCTTGGCTCATGCTTCACAAGTTCCTAAATCCTCTCAAACAAGCAGTAGCCAGCCTCAGTGAGCCTCTAGTCTTTATACCTCTTGCAAAGTGGCACCAGACCTGACACTAGCAACAGCCAGCCTAGATTCGCAGCTTGGCTTCACCTGGGAATCTCCAAGCCCAGCATAGGTCTCCAAGACATGTCAGAGTGGTATAAATCTCATGCAGGGTGGCTCTGGGCAGGATACAGGTGGAGGCTGACCTTGGCCTGCACCACTCGGGAAACTCCAGAGCCTGTGCAGCAAGTGAACATCTACAGACGACATCAGGGCACCACCACCCTGCTCCTACACAGCTGATCCTCCACATAGGGCAGAGGTTTGTGGTAGGTGGTCACAACCAATCCTTGCACCTGATTGGTCTGGGTAAATTCCTCCAATTGATCGACCAACAGCAGTCAAGACTCAACTATAAGAGGGTGTACTCAGACTACACAAAGGGCACACCTCAAGTACCCAGCATAGGTGATAGGGAAGGCTGTGCCACAGGACCCTACAGGACATATACAACTTAGGTGATGCTACCAAGGCAGGAAGTCATAGCAGCTCTACCTAATACATAGAAACAAACACAGGGAGGTGGCTAAAATGAGTAGACAAAGAAATATGGCCAAAATGAAAGGACAGATCAAAACTCCTGAAAAATAACTAAACATAATGGAGATAAGCAATCTGTCAGATGCAGAGTTCAAAACACTGGTTATAAGGATGCTCAATGAACTTAGTGAGAACCTCAACAGTATAAAAAAGATCCAGTCAGAAACAAATGATACACTAGTTGAAATAAAGAACAATTTACAAGGAAACAACAGTAGAGTGGATTAATCCAAGAATCAAATCAATGATATGGAACATAAGGAAGCTGAAAACAACCAATCAGGACAACAAGAAGAGAAAAGAAGCCAAAAAACAAGGTAGTGTAAGTATCCTCTGGGACAACTTCAAGCATTCCAACATTCACATCATAGGGGTGCCAAAAGGACAAAAAAAAGAGCAAGGAATTGGAAATCCACTCAAAAAAATAATGAAAGAAAACCTCCCTAATTTGGTGCAGAAAATAGACATGCAAGTCCAGGAAGCACAGACTCCCAAACAAGGGGACACAAAGAGGCCCATTCTAAGACACATCATAATTAAAACGCCAAAGGTTAAAGATAAAGAGATAATCTTAAAGCAGTAAGAGAAAAGCAGTTAGTTACCTACAGGGGGGTTTCCATAACACTATCAGCTGATTTCTCAAAAGAAACTTTGCAGGCAAGAAGGGATCGGCAAGAAATATTCAAAGTCATGAAGAACAGAGACCTACAGCCAAGATTGCTGTACCCAGCAAAGCTATCATTTAGAACCAAAGGATAGAAAAAGAGTTTCCCAATAAAAAAAAAATAATAAAGGAGTTAATCATCACTAAACCATTATTATATAAAATGTTAAAAAGGACTTATTTAAGAAAAAGAAGATAAAAACTATAAGCAATAAAATGGCAATAAATACATATCTAGCAACAATTTAGTCTAAAAAACAAACTGAGCAAATGAAAACAGAGACAGAATCATGGACATGAAGAGCGCTTTGTTGATTGCCATATGGGAGTGGGGAGTGGGGAAATCGATGAAAAGGTTAGTGGATTAAGAAATACAAATAGGTAGTTACAGAATAGCCAAGGGGATGTAATGTACAGTAAAGTAAATGGAGTAGCCAAAGAATTTATATGCATGATTCATGGACATTAACAATGATGAGGGGATTGCCTCAGGGAATGGGGGATGCTGGGTGGAGGGGGACAGAGTGGGGGAAATTGGGACATTGTAACAGCATAATCAATAAAACATAATTTAAAAAAGAATATTAAAGGAATGCTTTAAACAAATCTATGTCCACAAAAGTGTTAACCTAGATAAAAATGGACAAATTACTTGAAAGACATGATCTTCCAGAACTCACACAAGAAAAAAACAGAAAATCAAATAGGCTTATATTTATTGAATAAGTTAAATCAATATTTAATAATGTTCTAAGACAGAAAGTTCTAGGACCAGATACATTCTCTGATGATTCCTATCAATCATTTAAGGAAGAAATGATACCAATTCTCTACAATGTCATTCAGAAGATAGAACCAAAGAAAATATTTTCGAACTCATTTTATGCAGCCAGCATCACACTAATCCCAAAATAACACAAAGACATTACAAGATTAGAAAACTGCAGACCAATATCTCTCATGAAAATAGATGCAAAATAAAATGAAGTAAAGATAGTCTTTAACAGTGGGGTTGAAACAACATAAAAATACATGTAAAAAAGAATCTAGATGCAGACCTTCACACTCTTCAAACATTAACTCAATGAGAATCATAGACCTAAATTTAAACCACAAAGTTATAGAATTATTACAATATAGGAGAAAATTCAGGTGATTTTGGAGCATGGTGATGCCTCTATAGATACAATGTAAAAAGCATGACAAATGAAAGAAAAAAATTATATCTGGACTTCATTAAAAGTAATGAAGTCCAGATATAATTAAAACTATACTAAAAACTAAAACTAAAAACTAAACTAAAACTAAAACTAAAAACTAAAACATCTGCCCTGTAAAAAACAATGTCAAGAGAATGAGAAGACAAGCCGCAGGCTAGGGGAAAATATTTGTGAAAGACATACCTGATAAAGGATTATTATCCAAATGTACAGCAGACTCTTGAAACTTAACAATAAGAAAATAAACAACTTGGCTTTTAAAACGAGAAAAAGACCTAAACAAACACCCCACAAAGAAGATACAGATGGCAAGCAAATATATGAAAAATGTTCAAAATTATTAGGGAACTGCAAATCACAATAGCAAATATATGCCACTAAATACCTATCAGAGTAGCCAAAACCTCAAAAGACTAATACCACCAAAGACTGGAGAGGATGTGGAGCAACAGTAATTCTCATCCACCGCTGATTGGAATGCAAAATGGTGCAACTACTTAAGAAGACAGTTTGGTAGTTTCCTACAAAACTAAATATATGCTTACCCTACAATACAGTAATCACACAGCTTGGTATTTACCCAAATGAATTTAAAACTTACATTCACACAGAAACCTGCCCATGGATGTTTATAGCAGCTTTATTCAAAATTGTCAAAAATTGGAAGCAACTGAGGTGTCCTTCAGTAGATGAATAGATAAATCAATTGTGGTACATGCAGATAATAGAATATTATTTAGCACTAAAATATGATCTATCAAGCCATTAAAAAGTGGGAAGAAATTTAATTGCATCTTACTGCATGAAAGAAGCCAATCTGAAAAGGCTACATAACATACGATTCCAGCCATCACTTTGGAAAAGGCAAAACCATGGGGACAAAAAAAAAAATAGTGGTTACCCCGTGAATTGCCAGAGCACCAGGATTTTTAAGGCAGTGAAACTGTCCTCTACGATAATGCAATAGTGGGTACATGTTATTACACATTTGTCAAAATCCATAGAATGTACATACCCAGAATTAACACTAACATAAACTATAGACTGAATGGTAATGATGTGCAAATATAGGATCATGTATTGATTATAACAAATGTACCATGTGGGTGGGATGTTGACAGTGGGGACATGGGGGTAAGTGTGTGATTGTATAAGGACAGAGAATGTATAGGAGATCTCCCTACTTTCTACTTACTTTTGTTGTGAACCTAAAACTGTTCTTAAAAATAAAATGTTATTAATTTATGTTTTTAATTTAAACATAAATTTTTAAAATGATCCACTAACAAATACTAAAATCAGTAGACAAAACTTTGAGGAGAAATATGTCAGCATACCCTCACAATATCTCTTGCAAATGTTTATCAATTAGAAAGGAAAACCTAATAACTTTATGATGAAGATACAACAAATACCACCCTAATCAAGTGATCGAGGTTAATGTAACCAGTAATAAAACAATGACATTATGTACCCTCCAATAGCATGCAATGAGTATCCATATCACTTCTATAGTATCTCTCCTAAAATAAATAAATTCAATATAATCATGAGAAAACATCAAGCAAACTAAATTTGGGAAACATTCTACATAATAACTCATCAGTACTCATGAAAAGTGCCCACCCCATGAAAGATAAGGAAAGAATTAGGAAATGTCAAAAATTGGAGGACACTAAGGAGACACAACTTAATGTATTGTGGGATCCTTGATTAGATCCCAAAACAGAAAATGGGCATTGTGGGAAAAAACTGGTAAACATTTAAAAAATCTGTTACCTAATGAAATGTACTGGAGGGCAAAGTAGACCAAATGTGTGTTATGTGATCAGATTTCATTTCTGTCCCTTTACTATTTTAAAAGTTTTCCTTGCAGCATGCTGCAGTGTAGTAAATAATAATAATAACAACATAAAAATATCTCTAAGTTACTTAATAGTAATGTACCAATACTAATTTTCTGGTTTCACTCATTGTACTATGGTTGTCAAAACTAGAGAAAGCTATGGGAAGATAGGTGTGCAGGTATGCATTAATAATATGTACTATTTTGTAATTTTTCTGTAAATTTAAAATTGTTTCAAAATAATTTTTTAAAAAACATCTCTTTGCTATGTTTGTTTTCAGTTCATCTTGTTTAAGAGTATCAGCTGTTCTGGGTATGGTTTCTCTGATCATCTTATCTACCATATTCCCAAATTTAAAAGCCAACACTTAACATTTTGAAGACATTTTTATCATCTTTCTCTCCCAGCCTATTTTGGGATATCCTTTGCCTGCTATAATTTAAGAACATGTTCTTTTTCTACATATTATATCTCCTAAAGATCCATCTGAATTTTAGATTGTGAAGCTTATTCTTCTATTCTTTTATACTTTAGTTACCTCAGTCATAAAATCTGGGGCTGACTCCATTACAGATGGAGTGAGACGATCAAGATTGGCAATCCGATTTTATCACTTGGAGTTGCGTTGGCCCTTAGCCTCTGTAGAATGGGAATAATAATAATGGTAGTGCCTAGTCTCATCTCTTCAGAAGTTGTTAGGAGATTCAGTTCTCCCCTTTCCCCTTGATCCCTGACATCACACTGTCCAAATTTTTTCCAATAGGGTTAATTACTTCTTTTTCTATACTATTTCCCTGTCTTGTCTTTTTACTACTGGTGCATATTCTACATCATAATTATTTTGTTAGACACCAGTTCATCTTGGAAGACCAGGAATTTCTTGAAAAGAGAGAAGTGATCAATTCACTATTTTACCTTCACTACCTGCCTTCATGACTCAGTTATATTATTCACAGTATAAATACCTGTGGAACTGAAATTAAAATGCATTTGAAAGCACATAATATACCACAGAGTGCTCTGAAATGAAAGATAAATTATTGCTATTTAAATTCACACTATAACACACTAACATTTTAAGTCATCATCGTAAAGAACAAATTCTCTGAAACAGGGCTTCTTACCTAAATTAATGTAACCTAGGTGTCAAAATCTTGAATCTAATAGTAAAGTAAGATCACCTTAAATCAGGTGTCTATACATACAAAAACAGAATAACAGGCAAGCTCCTTATTCCATAACTTTATAAAAGTCAACAAAAAAATTATTGGGAATAATTTGACCCTGGCTTTATAATAAAAACTTCATGATTTTCACTCTACAACTTACATGATTTGAAATTCCCCAAGCCTTATCCACCTGTGAACACAAATCAAATTATAATAATGACAACAACTCAATACACAGCTTATATCTCCACCTGCATGGGAGTTTACCTTTCCCCCAACTTATGTGGGACTCACACAGATTCCAAAAAAGGATAGAGTGGAACAGCATGATATGAAAAGGTTAGTTTTTAACATCAGTTTCTAAGGCATGTACATAGTTTTGTGTGTACAAATATACTCACAAAAACATATCACTGTAATCTTTAGTGTATAATTCCATAGAGCTATTATATCCATAGACTTTTACTCAAGGATGTCTCTGTTTTGAAAATTTCAGCAAATTAAGGATCTGTTCTTTTGGCCCTTCCTGCCCATCATCATCATTCTACCTCCCAGGGATGACTTTATCAGGCTAATTCTTCCTTAGCCTTCAATTAATTAACTCAGTTTTTCCCTTTAAGGCCTGGAGGGCCACCCACATGCCTGGCAGATGTTTGATTTCTTTGCCATTAATCAAGGAAAACCTTAACTAACATCTTTCTCCCTTTTTAAAAATAGGTTTACAACTTAAAATGATTATTGCTGATTTTACTGACTTCATTCTTTGCCTGTGGGCTTAAGCTCATTAAATACAATGGCAAGCAGGCACTGGGCGCTATTTAAATTTCCATCTTCCCTTTGGGTTTTCATCAATATTTTGAAACCCAACTAGGTTAAATGCATGTATAATGTGACCTTGTTTTTAGCATGGTTTTGCTTCAGCCTTCATTCTCCGGGTTCCTCACCAAGGAACTGGGAAAAAGCCCCAAGTCAGGGAAGGGGGCGCCTAAGGAAATGCTCTCCCCACTAGTTTAGGGTGAATACTCTCTTAGGGATCTCACAATACCCTTTTCCTAAATGTGTTGTGTTCTAAATGTAATTGCTCAGAAGAATATCTTTGTGTCATGAGTCTCTATCAATTGACTTCTGTGTGAAAGATTTTGTTTCCTTCAAATTAAGTTCTGTAGAGTCCTGACTCTGGCAGTCATTCCTAAATCCCTGTTTCTCCCTGGGGCACAAATGACCACATTGTCTCTTCAGGGATGCAAGCCCAGCCCATTGATAGGAAGAGTCGTTTCCTGAGTTAGGGAGAGAGAAAATGGATCCATTTGTACAAGGATTTGAGACTTCATGTGTCTCACATTTGGTCATCCCCAAGTTAATAGAAGCATCTCAGAAGTGTATTAACAGAGTTACCATTAAATCTGCTCTACCAAGAATCAAGTGGATTATATGGGTACAATAAAAAGTAGTCTCCCCTACACTCACCATGAATATTCATCCTTCTAATATATCTAGTCCCCCTAGACCCCATCCCCACTACCGACCTTAGACACACGTTACCCACCACATCTTCCTTCAAGAGATACACTTATTCTCTTCAGGTTTTTGATAAATTTATAATTTTATCAAGAAGCTCTTACTGTATAGGCTACTCTCCTGTGAACTGGTATGGTTTGTTTCATCATGCCTACAGAACTGTTTATTCCTTTTCTTAATAACAACTCACATGAAAAAAATACTCACCAGCTGTTATTGCTTGCAAAATTAAAAACACAAATAAAAAACAAGACAAACATCATGCAACCTGTAGTTTAGAAAAGAACATTGTCTCGCCTACGTTAAATCCCCTTCAAACAAACATCTAAATAAATGGATGCTGTGTTTGTACTGCGCCCCAAAAGAAATGTAAAATTTTTCCTAAAATCAGTGCTAGCAACCAGTTCAAGGATGCAAAAGCTTCCCCTAAAAGTGAAAGGGTGATTCAACATTTTACAGTTAGAACCTAGCATCTGGCTTCCATGTATTCTGTCCCAAAGGTTAATAATACAAATACTACTTATAACTTGCACATATTAAGTGCGCAATAAATAAATAGTTGTTTGCTTTGAATATGCAACGCTCTAGCTTTTTAATTCCCAACTCTATGACTTCCCTTGTGCTGTTTGGATCTGGACTCCCTCTTTCTTTTTTTTTCTTCAACTCTGTTTGCATTCTATTTCATCTAGGAACAGTGTATAGAAATTTTACTTTATGCTAATACAGTTGTTTGTGTGTGTTGTATAACCTGTGAAGTAGTAAAAATACATCTTAACGTTTATAACCAGGCTTTTGATTCTAATCTATAAATTATGAGCTACAAAATGAACCTTTGGAAAGCACTGTTTCAGCACAAAAATTAGGGTTCTTATGGATTGCATGTTCTGATAAATTCAATAAAAAAGTTATCCAGCAAGTGTATTGAGGATAAACACATGTACCTCTAAGAAAATATATCTTATAGAAGAAAAAGTACACATGTAGTGATATATGCATTTTTGTCCATAGAATCTTTGGTCAGAGAAAAAGTTAAATATTATTTAATTGGAATTTATTGTAGCCCACTATATAATCAGCACTTGCCAGAAAGAAGGAATAAAAGAAGAAAATGAGATTCCTGCCCTTCAAGAGCTTACAATCCTACTAGAGATAAGATAAACAATATTCTTTAGAGAGTATTAAACCGGTCTGTCTGGAAAAAGTCCAACCATTGTTAATATAACAACAGCAGTTTGTGTGACATCTAGGTAACCAGGCAGCCAAGGAGTGTGGACTGGAATATGCATGCATGAACGATGACAACTTCACTGTACTGTCAGTGGGGAGTGGTAGAGGACATTGAGTGAGCATGTGCACTGTGTGGCCATTGCATTCCAAATGAGCAAGTAGAGCAACGAATCTGCATCAAATTTTGCATTCAGCTTAAAAATTCCTCGGCAAAATGTATTCAGATGATTCAGAAGACTTTGAAGAACAATGCAGTGAGTGCAACGCAAATAAAAGCGTGGCACAAATGCTTAAAAGATGGTTAAGAATCTGTTGAAAGTGATCCACGTTCTGGAAGGACTGCAACAAGAGAACCCCTGAGAATGTTGAACGTGTACGGGCTGCAATCAGCAAGGATCAACGACTGACAGTGCGAGAACGAGAAGCTGATCTGGGGATTCCAAAAACTACTGTGTCCAAGATTTTGACACGGGATCTTGGCATGAAATGTGTCGTGCAAAACTTGTTCTGTGTCTTCTGCTACCAGTACTAATGACTTGATTCAAACCACTACTGATGAACCAGATTTCCCCAAGAAGGTCATGAATAGAAATGAACAGCAGGTCTATGGCTGTGATCTGGAAACAAAGGCCCAGTCTTCTCAATAGAAGTCGCCTGGGACTCTACTCCTGAAGAAGGTGGGGCAAAGTTGCAGCAAGGTCAAGTCAATGTTAACTGTGTTTTTTGACTGGGGAGGTGTTGTCCATCAGGAGTACACCCCTCCAGGCCAAACAGCTAATAAGGAGCACTACCTCAAGGTTCTTCTTCAGTGGAGAAGTTCTATGTGACGAGAAGAGTCGCAGCTATGGGCCACCGATGATTGGCAGCTTCATCACACATGCCTGCTCGTACATCAAGTCTCATGCAGAGATTTTGGCAAAACACCAAATTACCTAGGTGAAGCAGCCCCTCTACAGCCCAGATTTCCCACCCTGTGTGACTTCTGGCTTTTCCCACAATGAAAATCACCTTTGAAAGAGAAGAGATTTCAGACCATTGATCAGATTCAGGAAAATATGAGGAGATACCTGATGACGATTTCAGCAAAGGATTTTGCAGAGTGTTTTGAACAGTGGAAGAGATGTGAGGAGAACTGTCTGGAGGCCCAAAGTGCCTACTTTGAAGGGTACTGAGGTGTCATGGTCTGATTTCTTGTGCCGTTTGTTATCTTCAGTCAATGTTTCTATTTTTCACAGCACTTGGCTGGATACTTCCTGGACGGCATTTGAGCACAGAAGACTGTGCAGCGGGCACTTGTGTTCTGAAGCAGCTCTCCTGGGAGAAATACAGGAAACCACATTATTTACCATCTGAATCATGCCGAGTCTGATAGTGAAAGCAGCCTTCTTATTTACCACGGGACAGCAGGTATACATGAGGACTGTCTTGGAAAAACATAGGGTTATGGTCACCCTAAGCATGGAGTCAACAGTGGGGGTGTCACAGTGCTGGCCACCATCCCTGAGGGTTTCTCCTGCTCAAAACAACCTTTCTCCAACACTCTCAAAGTGTTTATCCGTTAAGGCAGCCTAACGTGGAAAGAAAGATGAAGGACAGGTGACCTCGAGCAGATGGAGATTGTTTTTTCTTTCCATTCTCCTCCTGCTAGTTGCTGTTTCTCTTCTGAATGTTCTAGTTCTTGTATATCTGTGATGGCTAGCCGTGCACATTTGGGCCAAGGTGTTTGTCCTGGGTGATGTCCTAAGTCTCTAAAGCTTGACTGCCATCCTGGTTCAAACAGATAGGCAGATCAGGATCACCTAAACCTGCTCCATCACCAGGAGGCATGGGCAAGGCAGTTTCTCCTCGAAGTAGCCTGGCTGACCCCATCACTTTATCCACAATGGACAAGAGCACTGCACTTTGTTTCAGCCACTCGGACATAAACTCTGCGATCAACGTCTTTGTGTATCCTTCCAGCCTGATACCACAGCGTCCTTCATGAACCAAGTGGTCAATAGCTTTTGGATAAATGGATAGTAAATGAATGAGGTGGTAGCTATGGCTAGATTCAAAGGAATATACCTAATGGATAACAACCTTCCCTTACCTGCAGAGAAATATTTCCTAAGAAGCACTGAAGTCCTAGTTTAGACGTTATAGTTTGCTTGCCCAAAGCACATTTTCTTTTCTGGAGGAATAAATCTCAAAATATTTAACATAATTCAGTGGAAAATTTGGTTTCATATACAGAATCTCATTTTAACTTTAACAGCACATCTGTGCCTCCCTTCATTGAACGAAATCATCACTAAATATTTATTTACCAGCTACTATGTGCCAGTCACTAGAAGTTTGGGATACAGCAATAAGCAAACCTTCAAACATATCTGTCCCCATGTATCTTTCAATTGTGTATTCACTTGATGATAATGTAACAAGAGCCTACACTGTGCCAGTCTCTCGTGATTCATAAAGATGAATCAGATGTGACCCCTGCCCTCCATAAAACGATACTGTATCAGAGGTGCCTGCAAAGAATACCAAGAGCTAATCCACAAGGGAGAGTTAAAGGACTCTCAGAAACGTGTAAGTGAGGTGTTGTGATGGGCAGAAGACAAGACCGTTTAAGTGTAATAAGGGTTAAAGAAGACTAAACCAAGAAAGTGGCATTCTCGTTGTAGGCTCACAGAACTACACTGCATACATTAGTTACAAGCTGCTATAAGTTTTTAAAATGCAAGAAAAAAACTTTAATAACAGTGAGAAAAATCAATACACTTTAGAGGTGGTCTAAATAAGCCTTTTTGGGTATAAGCTTCTCAATGAAGCCATGTGCATTTCATTTTTCTAAATATCAATGTTAGTGCCTGGGCAGAATAATAATTTGCAAGTTAACACTTACTGAGCACATCCCAGTATCAAGCATGGCTTAATGTGCATTCCATATAATAGAGCATTTCACACACCTGACAGTCCTCTCAGGTTAGCAACTATTATCATCTGCATGGTTACATTAGGAAGGGGAGGCACAGAGAGGTTAAGTAACGTGTCCAAATTCATACACACAGCAGATGGAGAGTTTAGCCGCAGTGTCTGAATTCTCCATCCCTGTGTTGTGTTGCCTCTCTGTTAATCTGATTAAAATAATTTATTCCAAATTATTAATGAACTACAACGCCTTTACCTCCCAGGAAAACACAAATGTGCAATACCATTTAATACCTCGACCTAAAGAGGTGACTGATGTGTCATTTCATGGCACTTCGTGTCATTGCAGGGAGCATTTGGGAGGCAGGAGATTTTTTGATGCCTTACAAATTGCCTATTTATTTCTAGATGTACTGTTGCATTGAAAAATTTAGGGGAAGCATGGGCATGCTTCAGTGAGGGCAAGTAATGAGAAGGGGAGAAGCCGACTCCCGTAATACTGACCGGAGCCCAGGTGAAGGTGGGTTCCACTACAGGGATCTTTGGCGGCCACGATACAACCAGAGTTCGCTGGAAAGAAAGAAAAGAGATGCCAAAACATAAGCATAAACTTTTTTTATTTTATTTTTCAATCACAGTTTACAGTCAATATTATTTTGTATTAGTTTCGGCATACAGTGTAGTGGCGTGAAGTATTTAAAGACATCTGGAAAAGTAAGAAAAGAAAATTGGAACATATTATAATTTTCCCTAATGTCCACCCTGAATATATATCACTCATAAACTCCAGCAAATGCTTAAATGCTGCTTTTATAGTCTTCTGCTCTCTTCTAAGAGTCAGCCAGTCCTTTATTGGTGAGCATTTAACACTTGGAGAGCAAACTCTTTATTGTATCTTCTTTGTGGGATTTTCAGAAGAAAACGTTTTGTTGTTCGTGATGGTGGTGGTGATGGTGTTTTGTTGTGGTCGTTCTCCTATTCGGATTAAATTGAAATGTTACATATGAAATTGTTTTCAATATCAAATTGATCTTTGACCTCAGGTGTGCGACGTAACAGTTTTGATTGCCCAGACATAAGGCACTTCGCCCCCAGCTCTACGACCAGCCGGTGCTGACCTCCTTTCACGCCATTCCTGCTCTGCAGTACAGGCACCAAGCTCGCCCGAGTTGGGAACCTCTGACTCAGCTTCTGACTCTTACCATCTCTACCTTCATTTTCAGGTTGATAATAATAATAATAATAATTGTTGTTGTTATTATTATTATTCTAGCAACTTAAAAGTTGTAGATTACTTCATAGATTTCAAATTATTTTGCATATAATATTACTTATACACATACCCCTTCAGAATATAGGTATTATTAAAATCATCTCCCTTTTAGAGCCCTGGATGGTGTAGCTCAATGGATTGAGTGCGGGCTGCAAACCAAAGGGTTGCCAGTTCGATTCCCAGTCAGGGCACAAGCCTGGGTTGCAGGCCAGGTCCCCAGTGGGGGCCACATAAGAAGCAACCACACATTGATATTTCTCTCCCTCTCTTTTCCCCTCCCTACCCCTCTCTCTAGAAATAAACAAATTAAAAAATAATAATAAAAATAAAAAACATAAAATCATCTCCATTCTAGAGCTGGACCATAGAATGCTAGGATTAAGTGACTTGTCCAAGGTCAAGCATTTCATAAATGAGTAAGAGGCATGACTCCATGGTCTAGGTTAAGCCTTCACATAGGACCAAGCAAACAGGCCTTCCCCCTTCCCTTTTCTCTTTCCCTATTTGGTGCTCAGGTTAGCAGACCTCAGGAAACCTTTTGTAAGATATACATACTCCGTCAGCACTGGATAGTCTTTTTCTGGCTTGTCTTTTTTTGTTCCATTTGGAAGCCAAAAAATTATCCTGCTCAAGACTGAAAAGAAAAATGTTCTTGACAATATGGTCTCAACTAAGAAAGGTTATGAAGTAAAACTCAACCTAAAAAATATTTAAAATCAGTTTCATCAACTTTTAAAGTGCCTGTGATTCCCTTCAGAGCCTCTGTAGACATCTCGGTGTGAGTCTCGGCCCCTCTTCCTCTCATGGGAAGTGAGAGCGAGAGTTTGGGTAGTCACAGTGCCTGGCGAGCACTCTCGGCATGTAGAATGGGTACCCCGAGATGCTGAGCCTTCCGCAGTGCACAGGACAGTCCCACATGACACAAAATGTAACTACTTGAAATTGCCAAGAGTAATTGCTATTAAGAAACACTGAAAATGAAACCTACTTCCATTCTGTTAAAAAGTCAAATGTATTGCCTTGACACTGTGGCTCAGTGGGCTGAATGTTACCCCACAAACCGAAAGGTCACCAGTTAGATTCTGGTCAGGGCACATCTTGGGTTGCAGGCTGGGTCCCCAGTTGGGGTGCGTGCGAGAGGCAACTGGTCCATGTTTCTCTTGCACATTGAAGTTTCTCTCCCTCTCTTTCTTCCTCCCTTCCCCTCTCTGTAAAAAAATTTTTTTAATTTTTAATCAGCTATATTAAGTCACTTTACTCGTTTTATTTAATTAGAAAACATTGCATGACCATTAAATGTATATCATTTCAGGAAGCTGCACTTTAAAGGGGGGTCTCAAGCCTGCCTTGAAGCCCTTACCACAGCGTATGAACACTTTGATTCTACAGGAAAACTGATGACTGTTCGAAGGACCAGTTTACCATATTGGAGTCTGTCATTCTTTTCCTCATGCTCTCCCTTGTTACCTCTTGGTCTCAACTCTTGAGAAATAGGCAGCAGAGTTTATGACTGTAGTCCAATTACACTATATGCTAAAATATCAAGATATTTTATCAGACTGTATAATCTCTATATTCTGGACTTTGCCTACTCAATCATAGATCAGGAGATGGAATGGCAAGCAGTAAAACTGTAATTTTTCCTTATTTCTAGAGTGTAACAACACAGTCAGTTCTGGCTGCACTTGCTGTAAGCTGTTCCTCTGCCGTGAATGGGTTTATTTTCTGCTCTGTTTCTTCTTTCCAACTGCTTTACATTTCATATTGGCTGGAGAGACTGCTGGTACGAAAGCAAAATTAGATTCAGGATTGCCTGTTTCTACACAGCCAGACTCCCATCTAGCTTTTGTCCCTCTTCCAGATGACCTTCTTTGATTTCTCCTAATCGCATTCTTCATTTATTCCTAAT
>PVKM010012516.1:0-31611 GCA_004027735.1 Carollia perspicillata | reverse complement strand
TTTTTTCCTTCCTTCCTTGTCTGGTAAACACAATTAATTCCCTCACAGGAATATTACATAATATATTAGGAAAATTAGGCCACATTTAACAATCAGAGAAGTTTTCTAATAAGGACTGAGGAAAAAAAGTCAATTTATCAGTATGGGACATGGTGTTTATATATAAAAAAAAAAACCCTAAACATTCATTCTTGTGAAGTTTTGACTAATTTCTTTTTTTTTCACTTTTTAAATTACTGGCCAGTCAGTTCATCATAAGCAGATACACTTTTAAGATAGGTAGCAAAACATATTTAAAATAAATTATTCTACCTTAATCCAGCTGAAAAACAGTTCTCTGAGTTTCTCTTTTTAATTTCAAAAGAATTATTGAGAATGAAGAATGGAATGTGATGGCCTCTTTGTATTTAACTTTTATAAAATTATTTAAACTAAGATCCTCATTAAAAATTTTATTTGGTTTTCCTTTATTGGAAATATATACATATATTCCTTTAATACTAAAGTATACATCCCGTAAAGAAATACAATATACATCAGTTTTCAAAATTAGTCTTCCTATAATTTAAAAAGATAGCATTTTATCAACTCTGTTTTTCTGTGCAAGAATGTGTTCAGGGACCATCACTTTATTGTCCTCTGTGTTTCCTGAGGTCAGACAATGGCTGTCCTCTGGGCTCTAACCCCAGCACCTGGCACAGGGTCTGGAGCAGTCTGTGTTAAATAAGTGTTTATTGGCTGCACCCTCAAAACATTCTACTTGTTTTCCCTTTAAAATTTACTGCAACAAAATAATTTTTGTCTTCAAATTGTAAATAAACATTACAACACCTGTGTCAGTTTTACATAGGTCATGTAGGATATAGCTTATGCTAGCAAGGGTGTTTAGAGAAAGTCCAGCTAGGAACTAGGTTTCCAGGTATGATAACTAAAATCAGCTTCAACCATACAAAAATCTCATTATTGGGAAAGAATTGTGCTTTGTCCAACAGAGTAATGAGAGAAAAACAGAATGAGATCTTTCGGATATCCTTATTTCTATTTCCCAAGTGTCCAGGGACAAGTCTGGAGTCCACGGGCTCTTCAGGCTCTTTCCCTGGCTTTCTTTCAACTCATCTTGGCTGACATTTGGGCTGTCGGAGCTTATGAGTATTTTGATCAAGGGGTGGAAAGAGAAAATAAAAGAAGACAAGAAAATTGGACCAGTGAAGTGATTATTAGTTAACAGGAGATATATTTCTCTAATGTTAAGAATGATGGATATATTATTCTTTATTATTGAAAAAAAGAAAGATACTGGGTTTTCTATATAGCATTCTTTAAAATATTGCTTTAATTCAGTAGCCTAAACATGCTGTATCTCTTTTTTACCACAGATAATTGACCATTGGCCATCTGAAGTTTAATATACAGTTACATATTATTAGCAATAATAGCAACTGCCATTTATTGAGAACTTATTAAGTGCCATACAATACATAGGCTTATCGCTTTTGGTGTATTACTCTATGTGTCTCACAAAAGGCCCAGGAGGGAGGCTATTGTAAGTCTTTTCTAGCAGAAAAGGAAATAGTTTTGGAGAAACCTCACAATGTGGCAGGACTGAAATTCAAAGCCAATTTTTTAAAGACTCAACTCACTGGCCTCTTCAGCTTAATTTGCAATGTCATTACCTTGTCATTATAATCCCTTCCCACACTGACAGCCCTCAGAGATGACTAAAGCAACTTTCAGATGAAAGGTACGACAAGAAAGTGATTTCTAGATCTTCTAATTTGTAATCTAACATGACTTAGGCTATTTCGATCATTATTTACACTTACAAAAAATGTTCTCTTCTCAGTTAAATATATATGACCATTCATTCTGACGATGTATCCCCAATTTTTCCGGATAAAAGATAAGAAGGGTCTGATTAAAGTGATTCATAATGTCTGTTCTAAAATGACACTGTTTCTTTGAAACAACTGATTCTGCGTGTCAGTCAGAGATCTGGATGGGACCTGAGATGAGACCCAGTCATAACGAGCGACCTTTCACAGTTACTGCATGTTACTGTTTGCCATCCTTATGTGGCTACGAGGAAACAGAGTTTCCGGGCACTAGAAAGGCTGTGGTGACTAATCTAATTCTTTAAAATATTTATGCCTTGAAGAATCAGAAACAGCCTCTTTTGGGCACAGTTTGTCAGGATTAGGAAAAACATCAAATTTTAATGTCACCGACAAAAACAAATCCTGTACCATCAATATTCTGGATGAGATTAAAATTCTCATCACCCTGTTGCTACAGATGGTACAGAATTCTCCTCCTCAACTAAACAACACATTTAATTTATAATGCAATGAGACATGCAAAAGAACGCTTTTGGCTATGTATCGAGAGATAGCCTTAGCTGACAATGTAATGATGGGACATGTAATGAGCTCTATGAGAAAACAGTCTCCTCCTATTGGCAAACAAAGGATGTTCATATCCTGTTGTTGATGCAACCGAATAGGCAGATTATGGCATCCTATATTGCACAGCAATCATTTTGTGGTGTACGAGGTATAAAGGCATGGAAATGTTTTAACACCAAAATTTAAATGAGGGACAAAACCAGACACCTACGGTCTTTAAGATGAGGCATACACGAAGTACTAGACGTGCGGATCAGGTAACTCCTTTTGAATATCGACTCTAGATTTTTTTTTATTTGTAATAGGAAACTCAGAAGAACTTAAGGTGTGATTATCACATGAGAAGCTAAATTAATTTCAGTGTAAAAATTATGACTAAAAATGTAGTTATGCCTAATTAAAGGGTGATATTTTCTTACCCATACTCTTCTATGTTCTTAATATTTTCTAGTTTTCGATGTTCTATTGCACACATCTGCTAAAACTATTTAGTAATGTTGTAGTTGGAACAATTTGCTGTTAAGCCTAAATCAACAGATACCAACATGTAGAAAAATAAAAATTACAGCCCAAGTTGAACTGCACATGTATGTACACAAAATGGCAAAATTATGACTCCAGACAGAACAGTAGAGCTGAACACTGAAAGAGAACCAACTCTACCTTGCATTCTGGACAACCATGACTTGACTGCATTGATTCCAGGGGTGCGAGCAAAGGGTACAACAGGAAGTAGGAAGGACAGGAAGAAAAAAGTTAGGAACAGAAATAAGAAAATATGAGAACAATAATTAGAGGAGCTATATCATAACATGCAAATGACATGAGGCAGTAAATAATTTTAGAACCAAAGCAAAAATATCTCACAAGCATAATAAACCCCAAGGCCTTGGCCACTGTAATAATTAGGAGTAATTTAATAAAGGGCTAGGGATTGAATAGGAGTAGTGTATTAGCCACCTCTGGGCCAAATCCCACCAACGAGGAATGTTTCACTTGACAAATTGCGTGAGGATGGTTTTAGGTGGGAAACTCACTCTTCATTTCACTATAATTCCCACCTGATCCTGCTTTGCTAGAATGGAGTGACACATTTTTGTTATTTGCCAAACCTTTCTGGTTTTTCAAGTTTATAACAGTCTAATTGAAGCACAGTCCTGCAATAAATTAAGATAGAGACTCTCAATTGTTTAAAAGGTGATATACTCTGGCATATCATTAAAATTAAAAATAAAAGATAGGGTTTTATTTTAATTCATTAGCAAATGTTAATTAGATATATACCCTGGGCATAGATTTCTTATCCCATTCTATTATGATTATACAACACTGAAGTTCTAATGACTCAAATCAAGGGCAGAATGAAGTATCGGTTTGTTGTTATACCCGTGTTTAAAGCATGTAGCCAAATTACAGTTATAACTAATACATAAAGATGTAAATGAATTAACATAAAATAACAACTCCTTTTTCTTGCATTATATGGCTAGTTGGTGATCTTTATACATTAAATCAATAAATTAAAATAAGAGCAACAATATCAGCAATTCCAGTTTCTACATAAAATTATTTGCTGGGATAAAATGAAAGGATGTATACTGACTTTGATATAGCACCTGGCACTTTTCAAATTATTTTCTGAATGTTACCTAATTTGATTCACTTGACAAACTAAAAATTATGGCTCTGCCTACCTTGGCTCTCTCAACATGTATAAGGAAACTGCATTTCAAAAAATTGGTGATCTGCCTGTGGTGATATGATTAGTACATAGCCGTTCAGGTGCAATGTATAATTCTAATTTGGATCCTGTACAAATAAACCAACTACAATCAAAAACATGCTTTTTCATGATTTCAGTGCTTTTAAATTTGTTGAGGTTTGTTTTATGGCCCAGAACATAGTTTGTTTTGGTGAATGTTTCATGTGCACTTGAAAATAGTATATATTCTGCTTGAATTAAAGAATAAAATGTTACATAAATATTAACTAGGTCATCAAACCAACTAGGAAGGCAATGGGGAAGTGAAGGATTTCTACATTTAAAAATTATTATGATTATACATGGTATTATGATTATTTTTGAAATGAGTCTTTTTAAAATATATACTAAAATATTTGCGGGAAAAAGTTACCATAGTTGACATCTACTTCAAATAATCTGTTTGGAGAGAGTGTATGAGGGCAAAATGAAACATGACTGAGAAGTGACCACCACTGAAGCTGAGTTATGGGTACGCGCTGGGTCGTTACTCTCTTCTCTCCGCTATGTCCAACAGTCGAAGACTTCAAAGTAAAAGGTAATACTGGAATGTCACTCCTCCAATTAAATAAAACGAACAAAAATAAAACCGGAGTTTTCAGTCCACAATTTTTGTTAATTTCTCATGGCTCCATTTTGCTAATTTGTCTAATATAAATTGTTAACATAAGGCATAACAATCTGTTGGGTTCAAATCACTATTTCAAAACCATCCTTGAGTACTGATTTATATATTAGAGTATGGCAGTTTGCATTTATTATATGCAAATTAAATATCTCCACAGAGCACTTGCTTTATATGAGCAGTTTATATATTACACAAGAGATTCAGAGATAATTTTCATTTATTTAACCAAGTCAACATTTCAACTATTATTCTCATATCTTAAATTTTATTAGTGTTCTTAGAACACTAATTTGAAATATGCATATAAATAAAGATACATCAACAAGTCACTTCATGAGCATTTAACATAATGGATAATGTGTCCTATAAAATGAAATAGTAACTTATGAGTCCTCGAACATTGGTTTCTCAAGTAAATTTGGGAATGTAAGGTAATTCCTTAAATCTACCACAAATAATTTCTTGAATGATGTCACGGATAATCTGACTGATCATAGCAAGAGTGGTTTCCAGAGGCGAATTCCTGATGTGCTCCCTCTCATTGAGGCAGGTTTTATTATGACCAATGGCTCTCCTGGAACCATTTAAGGCTTGATTATAAATTATAATTCCACCTTATCTACTAGTATAAATAAATAAATAAATATGACAAGTGGACAAAACTAAGGAAATGATATTATACTTTTTGCAATTAGAGTCTAGAAGAGACATTATATCACAATTTTAAATTTATTTTACTTTTATTTTTTTAATTTATTGATTTAGAGAAAGAGAGGCGAAGAGAGAGGGAGAGAGACAGAAACATGCACTTGTTGCTCCACTTCCTTATGTTTTCATTAGTCGATTCCTGTATGTGTACTGACTGGAGATCAAATCCACAGCACTGGCTTAATGGGATGACGCTTTAATCAACTTGGCAACCCAGCCAGGGCCCACTATTTTTTAAATCACAGGATGCAGTACTTCGAAGACATTGATTCTTTACTTACCCTCTCCCTGGAAGAAGGTACACTTTAACAAAGGGGTCAGAATAACCATTGTTGTCTCGAGGGACTAGGTTTCTTGCTTGGAGAATATGTATTATGAGATTTCCAAGATCATAGTTGATTTGCAGCTTAAAGAAATAGAAGTATATCTGGTGAATATTTTTGTTTTAAAAACAGATAATACATTGTCATTCAACATTTCATAAGTATTTTTTTTCTCATAAGAAGCATCAGCCCTTATTTCCATTTTACTTGAAACTAACAGACCAGTAGATGTCTAATGTAATTGGAAACTGCCAAGCACATGTAATTATTAGGAAAAATGTTGTTCATTTTTTCTTCTGTGAAGGCCCTGGTCTGTCAAAAATTCATTTAGAAGAAAAATCATACAGTGAATTCTAGTTGCATTTTAAAACTAAATAACTACTCTTAGTAAAATAGTAAATGTTTAACATTCATGAATACAATTAACGGGATTTTGAAAATAAGTTAATTGATAATTTTATTAGACAATGTTTTGCATGTCACCAAATAATCAGCAGTGGGTGGAGTCAGCATTTTGAGATAGAGCTATCACTACTGAAATGAAGGAGTATTTTAGACTGTGTACAATTTCTCTTTCTATATTGCATTATGTGATATTAAACCTACAGCTTTTCTTTCTGTTCCACCTGCTTTTCTAGTAGAGTGAGAGATTAAGATAATGAAATCTTGCTCTTTACTTTCAGAAGCTGAAAAGGGGAGAAAAGGCACTGCTCACAGATGCTTAATAGCTGTTGTAACACTGTCATTGAAATAGTAAAAGATTTATATTTCTAATAAATATTTGAGAAATGTGCATAATTCAAAATACCTGAATCAACCAAATTTTCTCCTTAGAAACTGGAAGAGTCTTTTGGCATTAGAATAACACTTAATTCTTTTTGATGCTGTTTTTATTAATTAACAAAAGGGGAAATATTTGTATTTCAAAGGGGAAAATCCATAAATAAAATACATATTTTTTATAATCTTACAATACATGTGATCTGGTTATACTGAAAATAAGATAATTTAGATGAGTCGAACTCTATCTAAAATTTCATAATTAAAACAATCCTTAATTTTAGCATGACTTTGAGCTGGTATGTTTTATGGTAAAAAAGGAATTTTCAATCACTTTCCTCAATACAGAAAAGCCCAGAGTGTGACTGTCATGAAATCAATGGGAAACAGAAAAAAAAGTGTCATGAAACAAGAGGAGAAATGGGGACTGAGATACACAATTACTGTGAAATTAGTTTCACTAAGATTGAGAACAGCTTCCAAATTTTTAAGGGGAAATTCTTCCCTATATTCTCTTTTCTCTGCTAGCCTTATAGTCCACGTCTAACTGATATGGCATCAAAACTATTTTTTTCAAAACCATTTACTACTGAAATAAAAACTTGCAGACTTCCCTGAGACAGTGTTTTTCAAAATTGACTCTGGTGGGGCCTTAGAAAACACGTAGAACTTCCAAGATCACCTCCAAGACAGAGTGAGATGCCACAGGAACCCTCCGCCAGAGCTACTCAGTGCTGGCAGATTCGATGCCTGGGTGTCTATACAAGGGTTTACTCAGAAAAAGGTTTGGCTTAAAAAACAAAATAAGGTCACTGTTATAAGGAAATTAAAGAAAAATGGAAAGTATCCCAAGAGTTAAGATGGAATGTCATTAGCGTAAATTTCCACTATAGAATTAAACATTACTGCCCAAGGGAAAGGAAAATAACATAAGAACAAATAACAACAAACAAACAAACAAAAAGAAACCCACAGGAAATACTGGTCTATGGGCAAGGAGTTAAAAAAAAAAGGGAGAGAAAGATATTTTAAGCAGAAAAGCTAGCTTTCTTTTTCTTTGATCGTTTGTTTGTGAAATGAAGGATCAGAGTAAGGCTTTTTAAAAGTGGGAAACAGAAGCGAGTCAGCAAGATCAGGAGTCCAGACGTATTCAAGCTCCATCCTTCCAGAATCTTCTTAGAAAGGTGCCCACCTTCAGCACTTTTTCTCTATTTCCACTGTCAGACTCCACTTTCACTTTAATCAGTGTGTGCCTAGACAATCACTTAATTGATTACTTTGTGTGTCCACCCCTTTATAATATTTCCTGTATGCCACTGCTGTATGACTTCTCATTACACAGTCCTTAGTCCTTTCAATTAGTCTCCTCCTTTATGCCAGAATGTTTATTGATCACCCTATTATGTAGAGGCTAACTCCCCCTCAGCTATGTTCAAGATTCTTTAAAAAAATTTTTTATTTATTTTAGAGAGACAGATAGAAAGGGGGAGAGAGAAAGAGAGAGAGAGAGAGAGAGAGAGACATCAATTTTTTTTGTTCCACTTATTTACACATTCATTGGTTGCTTCTGGTATGCGCCCTGACCTGAGATTGAACCCACAACCTTGGTGTAGAGTAGGACAATACTCTAACCAACTGAGCTACCTGGCCAGGGCCAAGGTTCTTTTTAATTTAGCCTTAACTCATCTCTACAGGGACATCTCAGGGCAGCAAGCTGACCTCTTCATTTCATTACTCTGGCAGTGGAACCTTTCCTTGTACCATTTTTTCTTCCAGGAACTCACTCCTCTTTTTCTCTGCTTATCCTCAAATTAATTCAAATCTCTCGTTATCCTTTGTGAAGTCTTTCATGAAAATTTCCTCTAGAAGGTGTTGGAGACACAGCTAAGACTTACTGTTCTCATTCCCTTTATTGAAACTTACTGTCTTCAAAGTTATTATTTTATATTGTATAAAATCTTTCTATGTGGCATTTCTTATCTACCCCAAATTACCTCTGGGTTCCATCTGAAACATAGTTTAGCTAATATTTTTGACTATGACCCACGGTACGAAATATATGTTACAATATATTACATAAACACAGAGACATATATATAGAACTAAAAAATAGTGATTTATGCTACTTTTCTTCTGTTTTCCTGCTCAAAATCCACTAAACTGACTTCATAAATTAAAAATTGCTTATGACCTCCAGTAAGAAACATGGCTTTACAGGACTTGTTTAACCATTATTTCACAATTGTTAATCAGAAGAAACAAGGATAGCATTAGACTCATGAACTCTTGAAGAGGGAGCTACAAACTTCCAGGAAAATCTGTCATGTTTGACACACGTTCAATGAGCATAAAATACCTGAGGCACAAAATGTGTTAATACTGCTAAGGTACCAGGCAGAATTCAAAATATAGAATTCCACTCATATAATTAATTTTCATAAAACATATTTACATAAAAATACTATTCTGTGAAATCATACTTTTCCTTTATTGATCAGTATGTGTTATAAAACATAAAAGGTTCTAACAGTGTTTACAATTTCAATAGGCCAGAGGGGAAAAGCAACTTAAGAGATGGTATAATGATGATTTAAAAGTAAAAAATCTTTCATACCTGAATTTCCCCCGTAATTGGATGAGAGACAACCTTTGTTGCATCAGTAGGCTGTAACATTAAAAACATACATTATAATAATGGATAAACCCTTCATAGAATTTACCATTTCGACTTCCTTCTGAAATTAATTTCTATTTGGTCAGAGTACACTGCCTGGAAAATGTATTTCACCCATTTGTCTGCTTCAGATTATGCTGCCTATTTATACTTCTCAATACATATTTAATTTTATAGGTACATAAATCTACTTTTCATTTTGTTAAGCCTGTTTTGAAGCTATAATTTTATACCTGCAGTACTATATTTTCAATTACTGAAGGAAATAAACACTTTTGGTTTAAAGTACTCCATTTAAATATTTACAGGCTTTAAAGATCTAGAGAGGAATGAAAAAAGGTGCTGTTTTTCTACAACATCGGCCCAGGAGACAGGAGTTAGGAAAGCCCATCCTTTCGCTCCTTTGTTGGGGGTCAGCCCCTCCCTGTTCCCAGGCAATCGCCTTCTACTATCTCACCTCAATTATAATTACATCCCATTCTGTTTATGTTCTCATTTCTTTAATACACTCCTTATGTTAGTAAAACCTTAGAAACGGGAATGATTTGGTAAACTGATTCACGCTGCTGACTAAATGAGTGATGGCTGAGTTGTTACATTTTAATGGAATATTTCTAGTAAAGGAGAAATGATGCCTTGATCCCAGATCTAATAGTATTTCAGGCACTGTGGCATAAGACAGGGAGATATTTACTGAAATGGAGGCCAGCTTAGTACAAATAATGTCCTACAGGTACATATGTTGGTCTTGTCTTCATGATTAACTAGAAAAGAAAAGATCCCTGATATACTTGTTCTGCCACCTTTTTCCTTCAGATTTTTTAGATCTGAGAAACAAGAGCTACCAAAAGGAGACAGCAATATTCCAGGCCTTATTCAGCAAAATAGAGAAAAAAGCTAATGTAATCATTGGCAATGTTATGGGGTATGTTTTAAACTGTCTATGCCATATATCTTTTATTGATTCAGCTAGGTTGTAAGAAGGGTCATTTGTTAACACTAAAACTATGCTTGGGCTACAAAGAATGTACAAAAAGTTGAACAATTATGTTTAATACTGTTTTCTACTATTTAAATTTCAAGGAAAGAAAATTGAATCTAGAAAAAGGACCACACAAGTTCCTGAAGCTATTTATATCTCAATTAAAGAAAGGCAGTTTTCTAAAGCTAGATATTCTTGTATCACAATGAGGAAAGTTGGGGGATAGCTGAGATAAAAAGTCAAAAGTAAGACAAAAGAAAAAGCAAAGGGTGATTGTTGGTAACCTATTTTGTTTTGAGTTTTTTTAACAGCTGTACTTATTTGAGGAGCTCACGCAAACCTAACTAGATTTACCCAGAGAATAAACTTATGCCCCATTTTCAGTTGTCTGGGAGTATGGCAGGGAACTCGTAAGGACACGGAGGGGTATTTTAAGTTAGAGAAGGGAAAAGAGCAGCATCTGTTGGACGGCAGGCAAGCTACCAGCTGCAGGTAGTTACACATCAGGATCAGAGCCAACTGCGTTTTATTCAGCGAAGCCATATTTTTGTGAGGCTGGTTTTTGATGATGGCAGTGATAAAAATGTACTGAACAAAAATAAGCAAGATCGGCCTGGAACAGGAAATGAGAGTATTAGTGTCCAATCTGATTCCGTACTTTGGATAGCTCTGCAGTGCCTATCAGGTGCACATATCCCACCGACATGTAATTTTAGTTATTAACAGTGAAATGAATACATATTTTTTATTTTACACTATGTGTATGTTATTTTTTTCTAATGGTTGCTAAGATGTTAGGACATAAATACTGATTAAATTATTTGGACCTCACCACTCAATGAATTAATCTATTTTAGGTATTTTGGGGGCATATGAGCACCATGGAAAAATTACAGAGAATGTTAAGTCTGCCATGACCAGCAAAGTTGGGTAATCCAAAGATGTATATCATAAGAACATTTAAAAGTAATACACACTTTAGTTGAATGATTTACTTATACCCTGACTTGAAATTATTCAGACTTTTAAAGATAAAATAAAGTTTGGTTGGAATTTCAGGGACAAAACAGCTTGAGGCAGCAAAATAAACATTTTAAAGGCAAAAATTTATATTAAACTAGTTTAAGCAAAATAATTTAAATGTCTTATATACATTGCTTATGTAAATCTAATATGTATTTACTAATTAAGTTCAAATTTTACTTACATTTATTCAGAGACAATCATATAAATTAGTGTATTATTAACAGACTAATTACTTATGAATAATCATTTAAATTTTTAATAGATGGTGTTCTAAATGTCTAAATGTACAATTATGCTAAATGTAATTTAAAGGTCTTAGTTTTAATAAATTTCATTATATTAATATACTGTAATTTAATATTTAGTCTCATACTTAATGAAAACACAAAAAAGTTAAAACTATAATTCTCTGTGTTATCATAAGTATGTATGACATTTGAGAATATTATATTACCTGACTCAGGGATATGTAAACTTCAGACCATCATTTAATATTTCTATAATTTCTCAATATAAATTTTTTAACATTGTAGGATTTAGAGAACAAATAAAAGTATTACCTTTTAAGTTTTCTACATGTTAATGGGTCAAGAAATACCATTAAATTAAATTATTTATTCATTCAGCAAAAGTGTTTTGAGAAACCCCGTACAAGCTAAACTGGATGATAAATGCCGGAAAAAAACATGAATAGGTAATAGGTAATATTACCTATTACATGAATAGGTAATAGTTCCTTTCTTCAAGAGTGTTAGTGTATGGTGACTATATATTTCAATTAAGGCTATACATATATATCTAAAAAATAATTAGATTTGATTATGGCTATTATTACCAATAACAGTTAAGTAATATCTATACTAACACTGTCCAGTAATAATGTGAGCTACATAGGTAATTTTACATATTCTAGTAGTCATACTTAATGTACAAATGAGCTGGTAAAATCAATTTCTAATTATACATTATTTAATCCCAGTTATTCTACCATGAAATCAATATAAAATTGTAACAAGATACGTTACATTCTTTTTTTCACACTATGTCGTCAAAGCCTGGCTTGTAATTCATATCTCAATATTGCACATCTCAATGAGGACTAGCCACCTCTCAAGTGCTCAATTGCCACATGTGGCTAGCAGACACCGTTATAAACAGTATAGCTCTATAACTTTTTGTTTTAGCAAAAACACTGTAAAAACTACATAAGAAAAATTCTTGGCATGGAGAAAAATTACCAGATATCATTAAAACCCATCAATATCATTTCCTTGATGTTTGTTCTCCAACACCTGCTTTCATTTTCTAATCACTGTCCTGAAAGTTAACATATTACAAGAAGTCAAGTTTTGTACTCCCATATTATTACACAAGTGTTGTTGATGTTTTAATTTACAATATTTATTTACTTTGTTACTATTGTAGGCAAGCCACTCCATTATGGGCTTAGGAGGCTACTGAGAAAACAGGAAATGGTTCTCGGTTCTTAAGGAGCTCACAGGCCAGTTGGGAGAGTAATGTAAGCAAATAAGTAACGAGGATCAAGACACAAATTGTCTTAAGTGGTGCATAAAGCATGTGACACTTTGGAAGGAGGAAATAAGGAAGGAATGATAACTCCTGACTTGAGAGAAGGATGAAAACATGGAAAGACTTCATGGAGAAAGGCTTCCTGTTACTTCCATTTTTATTTTTGTTTAAAGCGTATCCCTGGCTCTTCATTTCCTGCCTACTGTAGTGTAAAGGTGGACATGCATATCATGTCCTCCAATTTGCCCCCATCTGGACTTCTCCTTTATTTCCTCACCCCTGTATCTTTGGCACACCTGATGTCTCAGGCATGCAATTTTCCATTTTGAGAGTTTTTTCATGCTGCAATTCTGCTTGGAATGTTGACCTCTTTTTCATGTTTACTAGACTGATTCATTAGCTAAGCACCAGCTTTCCTAACTCCACTCTTCTAAGTGCTTTCTTTATACCTCTAATGACTTCCAACATTATACCTTCACTGAGTTTGTTTACATTTCATTCTTCATCTGGAGTTAGATGGGCACTTCTCAGACTTCAAGGGGATTCACACTCAACTTGGAGAACTTACTGAAACCCAGGTTGCTTTGTGCCTTCCCCTGAGTTCCTGATTCAGAAGGCCTAGGGTGGGATCAAGAATTGCATTTTTAACAATTTCCTAGATGACGCTGGTGCCAGTGGGCTGGGAGCACACTTCTAGAACCACTGGTCTACACAGTACACAGAGACAGGATTTTATCCATCTTTGTATTTTGGGTACAGAGTATAATCCCTGACACTGAGGTGGTATCCAAAAATATCTGTGGAAAGTAGGAATGAGTTGGAAACCTTAATAAATAGCGTATTTAGGAGCAAGGCTATTGTAAAGACCTTTGTACCTTATGATAATCTCCCAAGGAAAACCATTTGACCAGGCCCTTTTAGAATGAGCAGGATAGGGTCCTAAAGAGAGGTGGGGCCAACATTCCAGGTGGCAGGGATACCTTCTACACAGGGTATGATTCGATCACATGACTGTGTCACAGATTAGATAGTGAGAGGACAGTTTAGGAGGAAGAAAGAGAGACTGGTGAGTGGAATTACCCTTAGTGAATAAAATAAATAATATCGGTACACAAAAATAATGCTTTGCTAAAGGAAATCGGTAAGTTCAAAGAAAACAAGAGAGTTAGTAGAGACTCATTAGAAAACAAGAATTCATGGGATTAGAATTCAGGAACTGGTTAGACAACGTGAATGAAGAGAAACTAAGAGGCAATGGTGCTCTTAAATTTTCTTTTTACTTAATTTTGTGAGAGGATGGTGATGTCAATTGCTGAAAAAAAAATCAGAATGACAGATTTACAGAACTATAATGTGCTTAGGACACATGGACAAAGCCAAAAATATGTAGGATTGAGGATGGGAGGTGGGGGTGGCTGGAGTCGGGGGGGAATGGTGGGGGGGAAATGGAGACAACTGTACTTGAACAACAATAAAAAAAGAAAAAAAATTAAAAAAAAGAAAACACTGTTAGCAGAGTTTGCCTTGTAACTTTAGGTTCTCTACATGAAGATACTGAGAAAGAAATTTTCTGCTACGTGGCACCACTGAGAAGAGAAACACCAGTCTGTCATTCTAGAGACAGGCAGCCTCCATGAGGCAATCCTCCAACATTAACACATAGCTGCATTTTATAAAATATAGTTGTGTTAAAATTTATTTTGAAATTAAGTCAAACCAGCCCTAAATGAAGTCTTACTATATTTGGTTTAGAGTAAGTAGCTTAATGTGCAATGATTAGAATCATTTTACCTTTCTCGTTAGCTTCTGAATAAAAGGCATTTTTGGTGACACCTGCTGTATTTTTATACTTAGTAAAACAAATTTTTATTCTGAAGTCAAATCAGTTTAACCAAGAATGACCTCTCTCATATATATCACCACATAAAGAAAAACCTTTATACATGTTTAATCAAACAAAAATTTTTCCAATGTATTCACTGACTATAAGGAGAGTTTCTTTATTAACAATCAAATTTGAGGGGAAAATTATAAATTGTCTACATTTCCTTCTGCTTTTATAAGGTTAAACAACTAATTCTATGCTTTTTTAAATTCCCCAGAAACTTTGAAATAATAGTGTTAGAAACAATAGTGTTATTTGTTTCAAATAAAGATCTGCATCAAGAAAAAATTTATTAATATGGAATTAGGGATAAAATTCAAAATGGCAATGCTATATTACTCTTTTTTGTTGTTTGTCATTATTCTAAATTCTCTTTATCTGCATCCTTTTTTAAATTACAAAATCTAATGTAATGCATATCTTATTTTTCTAAAAAGATGCAAAACTAGTATTTGATACACAAAAAGGCTGAGATTTATGCAATAGGAAGAAAGAAAAAATAACAAGGAAATGAGAAGAATCAGAGAAATTTTTCAAATTCCTTACAGTAACTGCTAAAATACTTTAAGTAAGGTAGAAATACATCATCTTGTTAGATCGTGAATCAGTTACATACTCAGAAACGGGAAATTTTTTTTCTAAGTGCATAATTAGGCAATGTGAGAAAATAAGAGTACCTTGGAAAATGATACTATATTTCCTATCTCCTATTCTAAATAAGGAACAAGAAAGGAAGTAACTCAATGGCCGCGTGGAGCGCATCTCACCTTGCTGCTGCTGTGTTTCTTTTTGCTCACAGAGGGTGACCCTGGTTGCCCAGGGCTGGGAACAGAACTGGATCCTGCTGATGTAGGACCTGAATGCACGTGAGATCCTTTCTCAACGACGGAGGACAGAACCAGTGGTGACTGCTGCAGTGAAACCTTCTGGAGCTCTGCTGCCAACTGCTTAGGATCAACCCCTGGGGATTTTGCTTTATCCACTACAACAAAACAAAAAATCTTTACACATTCCTCAATGTCATAGGCACTTACAATCATGGAACTTACTGAGTTCCATATGACAAAGTCAAAATATTATACAACAAAATAAATACTAAAAAGATAAACATAATATACCTTTATGTACCTATTTCTAAAGAAGTCTAGAAGACTCAGGGAAAAGTAAAGTAATTCTGAGTTACAGAGAGAAATTGAGGTTTCTTTTATAACTTCATAAAAATGCTTTTAATTTTTGACTTTGAAAATTGTATGAAGATACAACTATTCTATTTTATTCCCTGGGATTTCATTTGTATAATTAACTCTTCTTCTCCAAATCTTAAATACATCTTTCTCTAATGGGGGAATTTCAGAGTATATGTGCACTTACAGGTGCATGACAGAGTCTACGGGCCTTGGTCTGTTCCGTTTAGTGTAGCGGCCCAGACTCTTCCCATGCTGACTGTAGCACAGGAGGCAGTCAACACGTATTTGTTCAACAAGGCAATAGGTGATCTCTCCAGTCTCATTCGACTACATGTTGATTTTCATTTATTAGAAAAAGGCAATCAAAAGATGCAGGAATAGGTGTTCCAAAACCCAGTTACAGTTAAAAAGATCAAGTATTATCTAAAAATTATATAAGACCAAAAATAAATGGCTCCTTAAGTTACTTCGATGGGATGAATTAAATATTAATTCACATAGCAAGAATTTCATATAAATTTCTTTAATGGGTCTAACATGCAAATGTGTTTCCCTAAAGTGCTAAAAATGTAGCTATAATGCTTCTGATTTTGTTTACAATTACATAAACATGTAAACATCTATTAGCCTATAGCTTTATTTTCCCTGTATCTACGTTTATGTCTATATCTTCATCTATAGTTACATCTGCCTCTGTAATTGCAGATGGTTCTTAACTTACAATGGTTTGACTTAACAACTTTTCAAGTTACAATGGAGCAAAAGTGATACATATAATAAGTTACATGAGATATTCAACAATTTATGATAAAACAGACTTTGCTTAGATGATTTTGCCCAAGTGTGGGCTAATGTAAGTGTTCTGAGCACATTTATGGAAGGCTTGTCTGGACTATGATGTTGGGTAAGTTAGGTATATTAAGTGCATTTTTGACTTAACAATATTTTTAGTTTATGATGGGTTTATTGGGGTGTAACCCCATTGTAAATAGGACGCATTTGTACTTCTACATTTTTACTCACAATTGAAAGCAGATTTCTTTCACCTACCAGATTTTGGTGGTTCATGAAGTTCTAGATGCTGGGGATTTTCAGAATCTGATAGCATACTGAGGTCCCTAAAAATTAAAACAAAAAATTAAAAAAGAAACTGAGGAAGCCTGTGACAAAGGCCCTTTCCCCCAAATACCCTGAATATTTTTTTCAGTAGGTAAATGAGAAGTGGTTAATGATATAAAGCAATTGCAAAGCATGCTCACCCTTCTAACCAAATACATTTTTGCAATGCTGTTAAAAGTCAGCTGATAAAAATGATTATTTAAGGTGAAATCTTTATGGATTAAATGTAAGTTTATTTTGAAATACTATACACATCTATGAAATCTAAATGGGTTTAACTTTTCATTTAAATGAAGCACGTTTCAATAAAAAGCATGAAAGGAGAAAGCTGTTCATATCAATCAGAGACAAAATTAGCTGAATTCTTTCTATGCTTTGGACTTTGATTCTGAACACAAGAAATCTAAAAAAACAAACAAACTTGTATTCACTTTATTTTCTAATTACCAAAAATCCTGCTAACTGGCAAAGGTTCCACCTTAACGATTTTAAATTAAAAGAGCCATGAATAGCCAAAAAATGGAAACAAAAAGATGGGGAAAAACTCACAGTCTTACACATATTTCTGCTTCCCCACTTTGCTGACTAATGATACTCTGTACTTCTTCATACGTTTTGGAAGTTAAAGGAACTCCATTCCATTCCAGTACTTGCATCCCTGAAAAGACAAATTCAAGTGTAACATGAAAAATGTGTGCTGTTTACAGTTTGGGTCAGTAGGGCATAGAAGACATCGTTTTGCATTAACAAACCAACTCAACATACATTTCAGAGAACATTAGTTCAAAGTTCTCCAGAACATGATGACCAAAACCACCTGTAGTTTTATCTCATCAACTTACCTGAACATATAAAATGCATTTAATACAACATGCAAAATGTTGCTTTTAAAAATCTATTAATCATCAAACACATGCCTTTTGTTCACACTGCTATAAAGAAAACATTATTTAATGTATATTGCTTAGACCAACTTTTTGTTGGATGAAAAATAATTATAGCCACCAATACAATTTTTTTCATGGGAACAAGCAACTGGAAGAATGCGAACTTCCACATTCTATCGTGGAATGGGAGTTGTAGAAGAAAATCATTAGGATTTTGTTGTGGAGTTTGACTTAAGAAACTGTTACACCTTCAACTTGGCTAGGACAAATCAATTTCCACGTTGCATCTTTTCTTCACTCCATGCAATACACTCCCAAGTAGAAGAAGTAGAAATACTACAGAGAGCGTAGCTTCATGGATGTGTGTGTATGGCCTGTGCAGTAGTGTATACAAGGCCCAGTCCAAATTTTTATTTTGCACTGTGTCTTGTATATTAGGTCTTTGGACTAGTTACAGGACTTCTTGTGTTTCCTTTGTATCTAAAAAGGTAATTTTCATATAAAAAAGTAGTAATGTTTAATATTTCAACATTTCATGTTTAGTTTCTTTTGTCTATTTTGCATGATCTGTCAAAATATATAGGGACAAATACTTGGCACAAATCAGATGGTCCTAATAATGTGGCTTTGTGAGGGGAATATAAATTAGATAAAACCATCCAAAATTATTGTGCTCAAATATTTGTGAATGCTACTAGCTGTATCTTAGAAAAATATATGTATGCCATACTAGGCTATGATTAAATAAAAATATACTTGTTGAAAAACTACATTTTCAATGAGCTTCACAGATATCTATGTGAAATTACCTATTCCTCAACATTGGTATCAGTGGGAAGTTCTAAACATAGCATGATTGAGTCTTTAAAAGTTTTAGTGATTTAATATGCTTTGAAAAGCATATTACCAGTTGCAAGCAAGTATGGGAAATGTTTTTACTGTAGTGAAATGACAAAAGAAGTCCATGAAAATGCCCACGATAACACAAACAGGAATGACCTTCCCATAACTTACTCCAAGAACACTTTCTCCTCAGATGGGCCTTAGGTTTATTTGAACAGTCCCAGGCTGTTGTACATATAAAATGAGAAAATTACATAAAAGACAGTGATGATACCACTGAAGAAAAATTTAGTACTGAAAGAGGAAAATAACACACTGAAACACACACTCTTCTTTTAGTCATGGGTAAGAGTATATTTACACAGAGATGATTTTGAATAAAAACAAATTAATGGTGTTATAATCCAGAAATTGCATGGTTCCTTTTTTGCAGGAGCATATTCTACGAAAAATACAGCTGCGTAATCTTCATGCTACTTCTGTTGGATTTACCTGTTTATTTTTGACATCTCAAAATAATGGGGCAAATTTACAAAACATAATTATCCACTGAAATAAAAAATGCTTCCAGTCATAGAAAGGAAAACTACTTAGAAATATTAATAATATCGCTAAACAAAATATAGAGAAAATAGCATCATGCCTAGGTATTTACCTGAGATCAGGCACTATATGATCTGCTCTGTCCCATGATACACCTGCTAAGTCTTTTCCACCACTCGGTTTCCCACCAGAGGTGGTGCAGTACTAGAGTTCAAAGGATTTTCCAGTTCTCTTACCCTTTTATTCTTGGTTGCAATAGTGAGTAACAGACACTACAGGGACTGGGACTACTCAGACACAGTCACTTAGCAACACCTCCCGTTTGCACTGCCTCTCCAACTTCCTACAAATCCCATGAGAACCAGAGGAAAACAACCACGTGAATATTCAAAGAACTCCTGATTAATTCATAGGTGGTTTCAATAGTTGTGAAAATTATTTTGAAACTTTGAATACAATATTTTTGAAAAATACGTTAATTTTAAAATTCTATAAACTATTTAAAAATGCATGCAAAAATTCATTGAAAATGATTGTACTGCATAGAAGTACACTAAACTAGTATTTTACCATTTAATTGATTTGAATGTAAGCATATTCAAACTCCAGGTAACTCTTTACTCTGAATTTAAGAAATAATTCCTGGAAGACAGTGTACACACAAATGATCATATCTACTATTTAGCATTATGAGCAAATATTTATTTTTATATTTAAATTATATATCAACATGTATGTTTACCAGTTGTTCAAGTTTGAGAATGTATAGATGACTCATCAATTATATCCATAGAAAGTGCCTATTCTACTTGTTGCTATTAGAAAAACTAAGAAAACCTAAATTTTTGCTGAATGTGCAACAGTGATGATAGGACATGGCATTCAAAATCTTATACTTAATAGGCTATCAAAATTTAAAATTATAATCAGGCAATATTTGAATTTAAAAAATCAATCAACAGAATAAAATATACTCAAATGTGTTTTTATAACTTCTGAAATTACTTAATTTTAATGTTCCTCAAACTGACACAAGCTATTCTTATCTTTATAATATAAAATTTCATCTATGTCATTTCTTTGTACTTAATATTTACCATTACTTCAAAAACATCTATAGATTAAAATTATTGAGTTAATGATGTCATAGGTTACTATACATTCTACCATTTATTGAACAAAATCTCGTGACTTTCATTTACTTAATCCACAAATATTTTGTCAGCTAGTATAGGACAGGCAATTCACAATTCAACACTTTTTAATGATCACCACATTTATGCTGTGTATGTAAATATTTTATGCTGCCATATAAATTAATAAATTATACTAGAAAAAACAGAAATATCTTGGCAATTAGTAAAATGACACAGAAGGAAAGGCAAAAGTGTTTTCAGTATATGAAGAAGAGCTCAGACTCATTAGTGATTAGAAAGTACAAATTAAACAATAATGACATGTTACTTATCTCTCATCATCTTGCAAAATTTTGAAAGCCAGAAAATACCATGTGATCCCAATGTGGGATTACTTGACTTTGACTTCAGAAAAGTTTATACTTGCCCTGGCTGGTGTAACTCAGTAGAATGAGTGTGGGCCTGCTAACCAGAGGATCACGGTTTGGTTCCCAGTCAGGGCACATGCCGGGGTTGCAGGCCAGTTCCCAGCAGGGGATGCATGAAAGGCAATCATACATAGATACTTCTCTCCCTCTCTCCCTCCCTTCCCCTCTAAAGATAAATACATAAACAAAATTTTTTAAAAAAGTTTATACTTGCTAGATGGTTTTTCAGATTTATCCCATTCTATGATGTGAGACTATATCAGAATGAAAAAATGAAACAATTGTTTATTTACAATTTATAAACATGTAATTATTATTTTCATGAAGATACAGATACGCACAATCTTTCTGGAGGGCCATCTGGGAAGATTATTGTTAAATTAAGCACAGGAAAACCCTATGACCCGGAAATCTTCTTGAGGATCTCTTTGTGGGCGGGGGTGGTGGCAATATTAGGAATACAGACAATGAGAGTGCAGTGAATGCCCACCATTAAAACACTCTGCACAGTCTGCAGGAAAAAGACCATATCCGGTGCTAACACCAGCAGGTGAATCCATCTTAAAAGTCATTTGCCAAGTGAAAACAAGTGAGAAACAAGATCTGATCTGTATGGCAATGGCATCTATATATGTGAAAACGATAATGACACGAGTTAACATTATACGTTTTACAAATCAATATGATCATATACATTATAATTGTTGCTTATGGAGGAAAGGAGAGAATTGGAAAAGAAAATAAGGTAAAAAAAATGAGTTCATAAATGACCAAATAAACAAACAAACAAAAAAAAACCACACACGCACACACAGGAGGAGACCTTACATGAACCAATGAGACTGGTGTGCTATGAAATGAGAATCTGATGCAGCTAGGGTAAAAACACAAACAGAAAACCAATTAGAAATGCATGCATATATTTTTGTAATTTCTAGTTTTAAACCTTTTCTCTGCTGATAAGATTAATCATGACTATGGATTAATTTACTAAGTTTTGTTATCCACTCGCAAGAATCCTTTATAAACTAGCAGCAGCAGCAGCAAAAATTCAGCTGAACTGATCATCTGCTCTGGCGTTCTAAACAGTGAACAATTCCTGCAAATGAGTTTCAGGAGTCCAACACATTGTCCACATTAGAGTAATTACTCATTCATCATCAAGTTAGGCAGTGTTAATATAAGAGAAATAAATACATACATAAATAAATTTTATTATTTTTAATCGCATGTTCTATATTTTACAATTTTAACTTATTAATACATTAATATTAAAGAAAGGAAAGAAGGAAAGGAAAAAAGAATGGAAGGTCGAATCTTTGGTAAAAGAAAAAGATAATGTAATAAGACATTCAAAACCCAGGTATATTTTTCCAAAGAAATTCATGTACAAGTATAAAATCCTAAAGTTGGAAAGTATCTATTGAACAGCAAAATTTATAACATTGCCATTTTGTCACTGTCATTATTATTGCTATTACTTTTATTCTTGGAACCCATAGTTCCAACAAAACAAAACAGAGCCCCAGTATTCAGAATACATAAAACTGGAGCTACTTCCACCGAAGCAGTCTCCACCAACCTGGTCTTCTCCTCCTCATTCCCCAGTTCCCACTCTGTAGATACCCTTAGACATTTGTAGGGAATCCCGTTTCCCCAACGTACCTTAATAAGTTATGAATTTAAAATGACCTCACAACTTTCATTAACTTAGGACATTGTCTCTAGAGATACACTGGAAAGAAAATAATCTGAATTTCATTTTATTGAAAATAGTGTCTGGATTACTAAAAATGACTATAATAATGTATTACAGTTTATCTTTTAATCCAATAATTCTAATAATGCTTTTAAATACAACAGTATATTTGTGTCTGTGTGTCTAATATTTAGCACTAAACAATTAAAAATTAAAATCTGCCTATCCTATCTTTTAATAAAGACCACATGTAATATTTTCAAAAGATAAATAATTTTATATATCAGAAATTTTTTATGAACCAATGTGCTCCCAATAGTTGACTGTTGATACTTTTCTCTTCTTCATAATCAAATCTTGTTCACATTTAGCTTTGTTATTAACTAGCTGTCATGACCTTCAATAAATTGGTTCGTCTACCATCCTTGGCCTCCTCAAGGGAAATTATACTTGTTAGACCACTATTTTAGTTTATTTTTACTCTATGGTGTGGAGAATGCTATGATGATGATAGAAGGAAAAGCAAAACATTTCGCTTGTAATGAATAAAAATACAATTTTTAAGCTGCAGGTTTATATGGGGAATTGAACAAATATTGTAGAATCCTGAAATTTCCATTTGCTTTTTAATTATTTTCCTAATCTACTTTTATTTTCATAAACACTAAAATGTTCTAGCATAGGAATCGTGTCATCTATTTTTTCTTTTTTTGCACCCACTACATTTCTTCTCACTGTCCTCAGTCAGCAGTAGTTCAGGTTCTTCTGGCTGGTCTTGGCTCCCAGGGTTCCTATGGCTTAGCCCTACCTAATCCATCTTCCCTGGACATGGCTATATGTGTTCCTGGATTGGTTAACGCAGGAGTTGGAACATTCAATCTGTAGTTTGAATCTAAATTTGGTTTAAATTTATAAGCCATGCAGTCCAAGTACCTAGTGCTAATGCTATTTAAATTCAAAGTTGAGTTCAATGTAAAACACCAAAATTTTAATGTATTAAAATATACATTTAAAAATTAATAGGTCACAATTTATTCTCTTTACAGTATAAAGATAACAAAATTTAACTCAAAATTTTAATGTAAATGTTATACATTTATATTCTTTCAAATTTCAGTACTATTCAATATATGCATATAGAAGATTTGGGAGTAATTTTCTACTTTTTGATTTAAGCTAATATATATTTTATATTGAGCAGACACAAGCACAAAATAAATAAAACAGATTATTAAGCAAAGTATATATATGATAATATACTCTATTTTCATCCTTTGGCAGACTATTGATAAAACTATTGATTCAGCTTAGTTATACTTTTAAATAGCTCAGAATTAAAGAAGTAGAATCTATATTGACTCATTAATTTTGAGTGTAACTTGAAAGATTCATTCTCCATGTTTCTTCTTTCACTCACACTTCTTGTGAAGAACAAGGAATTAAAGTCAAGAAAGGATGGTTTATACATATAAATTATCAAATGAAATTCATTTGCATTAAAAATTCTCACATTATGATATCTAAATATCTAAAAATATCTAAAATAAATATCCAAATATCTAAAAAATATCTAAGACATATCAAAGACTACAGCTGAACCAGCAGTTCTTATCCATACTTCTTTTCTGAGTCTGAGTACATTGAAAGTATCTGGAATCAATGACTTTCACACCACATCTAAAACAGATTTAGCTTCAGTTATAAAAAAATAATAATTATAAAGAAAATCAATGATCATATGTCTTGCAGTATTAATGGTCATAATGAAAGGGTCATTGAAGAAAGATTACATGAATCAAACTATATGTTTAAAAGCACAACACATTTTATAAACTTATTATAAATCAGGAAATATCCTTAAAGATGCTCTAGTTTTAGTCTTTTATACAATGTATTATAAAAGTGAAACATTAAGTAACCTGGCTTTTCTAACATCGCGCAGTTAGTTAATGGTGGTGCAGAAATATGAACTTTGTCTCTAAGGCCAATGGTAGTATTGGTTAATAGGAAAACCATTCAGTGTATGCCGATTAACCCACATTCCAGACTACCTGACTATAAAGAGTGGTCACATGTGTAAAAGAGAGCACAAAAAACACATATATATATTTATAATACCATTTTAATTACTACAAGGAAAGATTATTTAGAAATTTTATTAATTATCTATATGATAATATTATTTTATTAATTATCTATATGATAATATTATTTAAAGACTTAGGCTTGCAAAAATTGAAGACGTTATTGAAAAAACAAGTTACTGTGGCTATATCATTTTATGGTGGGTAAATAATAACAAGTAGGAATGAAAAAAATCCGATCAGTTTTCTCATCTCTTTTCTCTCCTCCATTCCAGAAAAGGAGGCAGTCAGTATCACATTTCTACAGGCACATGGATGGGAAATTACCCTGATCTCTGCTGGAAGAGATAATAACGTAGGAGGAACTGCTCGGTGTTGTAAATGATCAGGGAAATGCAAATTCTAATCACAATGATGCATCATCTCATACCTGTTAGGATGGCTATTGTCAAAAACACAGAAGATAGTGTTTTTGAGAAGGTGTAGAAATTGAAACCCTTGTACTCTGTTAGAACGCAAAATGGTGCAGCCATTAAGTTTCCTAGAAATTAAAAATTGAAGTACCTAATATTACAAATTGAAGTACCACTTTACCTAACAATCCCATTTCTGAGTATTTATTGCCCAAAAATTGCAATCAGGAACTGGAAGAGATAGAAGCATGCCCATGTTCACTGAAGTGCTCAAAGACACAGCCAAAATGTGGAAATAAGCTAAATATCCATTGACAGATGAATAGACAAAGCAAGTGTAGTTTATATATACAATGAGACATTATTCTGCCTTAAAAAAAGAGGAAATCTCATAAAAACGCATGAACGAATCTTAAGGACATTATGATAAGAGAAATAACTCAGAGAAAGACACATACTGCAAAATTCCATTGTATGAGGTATCTAAAATAGTCAGATTCAGAAGCAAATAATAGAATGGTGGTTGCCAGGAAACTGAAAGAGGGTAATTGATTCTAATTAATTTGTACAAAATTTCTGTTATGCAAAACATATAAGGTTCAGATATCTGATAAACAACTTTATGTCTGTAGATAACATGGTATTATACACTTAAAAATATCTAAAATCTCTAAAGATTTTGATAGCTCATGTTAATAGTACAAATTACAATAAAAAAACTAAAGAAAGGAATGAATGAAGAATAAATGAAAGGAAAAAGAAGTGGAGAGTTAGTCCTAGGGAGGTGACCTCCCCGAACAAGAGATATCTCACCAGAGATATTGCAATGGTAGTAGGGAGCAGCGTCCTGCTTGCTCGTATAGTTCAAGGAAGACAGAATCAACTCAAAGGAAAAGTTGTGTGGTGTCATTAGAAAAGATGACACTAGATTTTGTGGCTTTCAACCAAGGTAGAACTACTGTCATTAAAATTTGCTCACAGTTAAGGGAGCATCCACTCTCAAGAACAGTGCTGTTTTGGAGGTTGCTCTCAGTGGTGTGGTTCAATGAATGCATAGGGACCAACCCCAGTGTTCTACAATGTGTAATACCCTCACTGGGAATTTTCCCAGAGCTTTTGGGGAAGGAAACATCAATGAATGTGATTCAATTTCTTACCAGTACATGAAGGGGAGGCTAGAGCTAATTATATTTGAGTTACAGAAATAATAGTAATGTATTTTTGCCCTTCGAGATGGCTCTTGCAAATTCATGCTTTCTGAACAGTTAAGGTAAATAGGAGAATATAATTAGCCATGATTTGTGGCTCCCCTTGAGAAAGATCATCATGATAAGATTCCATTTGTAATCACTATGACCACTGAAATAATCTAGCATTCCAGTCCAAACATTTCCAGAAGGATCCATATAGATGTCAAAGTCACTCTATGGGTATTGTTTATGATGTTCAAAATTAGATATGTTATTTTAAACAGACTAGTATAGAATGTGCTGAATGAGACAGGAGAAGGGGTATAAGTAGATCAGTAAAAATTTTATTCATCCCAAGAAAGTAAAATAATGAAGTTATCTAATGATAGGCATATAATGTAATCATCCATCAAAGTAGACTGCAGTTCATAAATTTGTATGCTTTTCTTACTTTAATTTCCTAATTCTGTTAAAATACCCAGAATGAATATTTTCTTTTGGCTTTTATTTAAATGATACTAATAGATTAATACCATCCAATCTGAAGAATACCGTGAGCAGCTGACAGTAACAGACTAGCCCAATAATGCTCTCATGATTCCATAGAGATTCACAGTTCATTGGATGGGCATCGGAAGCCAGGGTGAATGACACAACTGTGCACGCGAAATGCTTGCCTTAACGGCTGCTCCTCTGCTTGAAGTACCCCCAGTGACTCGTTAAGTATTTTAACTTTAATTATGTTCTTAACTTTTTGTGACATTTGTGCATTCTGAACTGTTCCCTTGTTGTGTTATTTAAATGGATCCCACTATACAGACAATACATTTTAACCTAAAATTTCTTCACTTTATAGTAGGAAAAGTTTCCTAATAAATAGAGGAACCCTTTGAACTAATGGCAAAGTCATAATCATCACCATCACCATCATCATTTCCACTGAGCATAAATAATAAGGGCAATATAAATTTCATTTCATAAGATTATCTTACAGATAAAATGTGCAGAACTTTGCCTTGATTATTGATGTGTAACTTTAAATCATGTGTAAAATCAGACAAAAAAGAAACTATATTTCCAAAAAGGAAAGTTATAAAATTTCCTAGTCAAAATTTAACAGCAAAAGTAAAATGCAAATATACTCATCTATAATATAAGAAAATAAAATATTTACCTTGAAAAAGAAGAGAAATGTATCATAATTCAAGAGGTCATCACTAGAAATATTACAACTCAGTCAATTGCTGTGCATAAAAAGTTAAGTTTTATATTTTGCTTATTTTTGAGTCAAAGACATTATATAATTATTATCATTATTATATAATCATAATGATTATTATAATTATTCAGTTCTGTAAAATTCATGTAGAGAAATGATTTCCTTTACCTGATAAGCAAACATTATTATGACCACAAAAATGGCATTATATTCCAGTTGAACTATGAAGGACTTTCACATGTATACCATTTGTATATAAGAAGTTCTTTAGATTAAAGGGAATAAAATTATATTCATTTTACTTGTGTTAATAGCACCGATACAAGACCTTTTTTAAAAAGTTGTTTTGCACAATTTTTCTCATTTTATCTTTTCAGCAATCTGGTGAAATAGGTAGGGTAAATGTATCTATCCCACTTTTTTTTCAAATGTGAAATCTGAGTTTTAGAAATTATATTAGTGGTAGTTCAAAAAGATAGGTATCCTGACTTCTCATCTAAGTTCAAGAATATTGGCATTTTAAGGGCTTTTTTATGTTTAAGATACATAGAACATCTAATAATTAAAATTTTGGCTACTTTTATAGGTAATATCTTAGATTTAAGTGTATAATCATTACAAATAAATGTATTTAATTATGACAAAACTAACTACATCAAGTCCATAAATGTTTAGTCAGTGTGTATCAAAGAGAGGACTATGTTATGGGTTACATATGGTATCAGTTATTTTTTCTGACCTGACTTCTCCTACAAATGAGTAGACCATTATGAACAAATAAATGCTTACATAGGGCAAATAAGATCCCAATTCCAGCGTAAGAGATAATCCCAACAAGAGTGGTGGGTGGGGAGCTAAGACTTGGGGGTGGGAATGGGCAAAGACGAGGTGAACAAGTTGGTTATGCTGCAAAAGGCCTGGTAGATCACACTGTCAGCTTGGACTTAATTAATTTGATAATACAGGACATAAGAGGAAAGATTACAATGGTCAAATTGTTATTTTAATGACATTCTGCAGTTTGAAAGGGTGTATGTCTTTTTTCCCTTTATCAATCCCAAATTCAGAGAGTTAGTGTCTTTTTCATGTTTTATTTTGTAGTTTTGTTGTATTATGTAAGAGTTTCAGTATTTTTTTAAATGGTGCCATGTCTTTGTTTACTAAATTTGAATACTGTGTGTCAAAAAAATGAACAAATATATTGAGGTCATTTCCATTGAGCTAAAATTAACATACATGCTGTACGGTATAACATTTACAAGTGGATGAGATACAACATAATCATTTACCACCGCATTCCCCGTTCCTGCCTTGGTCTGAACAGCCACATCTCCTGCTTGGGCTACCACTACGGCTCCGTATCTGCTCTCCTTCTTTCTACCCTTTGCTCCTCCAAACTACCCTCATTACAATGGCCAGAGTGATCCTGTTTAAACGACCCTCAGCTTGCATCAGCCCAGTGGATTCTCATCTCACATTAGCAGACGCTGAAGTCCTTACAATGTCCTACCATATTCTACCTGATAGTCCTCTGATGGAAATTTCTGCTGTCCTTTCTCTCACACGCTCACTCAGTTCCAGCCACAATCACCTCCTTGCTGTCTTACTGTTCCTTGCACACACTAGGCATGCTCTTGCTCTAGGCCTTGGCCCTTCTCATTCCTCTGCCTTGAATACAGGAAACTCCTGGCTTGCTCCTTCCTTTCCTTGGGGGTTTTACTCAATTTTGCCTTCTTGGTGAGGACTTTCCTGGCCACTGCATCTAAAACTGCAACCCCACCCTCCTACATGCCATGCCCACCCTCATTGTTGTATTTTTCACTTTATCACATATTATCACTTAACATGTGACATTTATAAATAACCGTTATTTCCTGCCTCACCTAGTACAATATATGGTCCATGCTCTCTTTATTTATGCCCTATGTGCCCAGAGAACCCAGTGAGATTGCTCCCTATAGCATATACTGAAAATGAATTACTGAAAGACTAAGTGGATCGGTGATGGTACTCAGCAAACTCAAGCATGACAACTGACAGTGATAAAAATCTAGGAAAGAATAGAGAATAAAGGAACACAAAAGTAGATTAAGAGAAAACTTATAAATATTATTTCCTTTCACACTCAGTGTGACATACATAGGAAAAGCTTTTAATCTGAATCCATTGAGTGCTGACGTAAAAACCTGCACTTCTATAGAGTAATTCTGCTTTAGCACTCATCACTATGTGGAACATAACAGTACTCCATTAACTATGTTGAACTAATGGGCAAAGGACTTAAACGGACACTTCTCCAAGGAGGACATATAGAGGGCTCAGAGATGTATGAAAGGATGCTCAGCATCCTAGCCATCAGAGAGATGCAAATTAAAACTACAATGAGATGCCGCTTCACACCAGTCAGAATGGCCGTCATAAACAAATCGACAAACAAGTGCTGGTGATGATATGGAGAAAAGGGAACACTAGTGCACTATTGGTGGGAATACAGACTGGTGCAGCCACTGTGGAAAACAGTATGGAATTTCCTCAGAAAACCAAAAAGGGAGCTGCCTTTTGACCTTGTAATTCCACTGCTGGAATTATACCCTAAGAATCTGGAAACACCATTTCAAAAGAACCTATGCATCCCAATGCTCATAGCAGCACAATTTACAAAAGCCAAGTGCTAAAAGCAATCCAAATGCCACCAGTAAATGAGTGGATCAAAAAACTGTGGTATATTTACAAAACGGAATAGTACACAGCAGAAAGAAAGAAAGGAGCTCCTACCCTTCGCTACAGCATGGATGGAACTGGAGAGCATTATACTAAATAAAATAAGCCATGTGGTGAAAGACAAATAACCATATGATCTCACCTGTAAGTGGAACCTAATCAACAAAAATAAACAAGCAAACAAAATATAACCAGAGTCACTGAATTAAAGAACAAACTGACAGTAACCAGAGGTGAGAGGGGAGAGTGATAATGTGGGAAAATAGGGGAAAGTCCATCAAGGAACATGTATAAATGACATATGGACAAAGCCAAAGGGGGTGGGAATGAGGGTGGGAGGTGGGGATCGGTGGGGTGGGGTCCAAGCTGGGGTAAAAATGGAGACAACTGTACTTGAACATCAATTTTAAAAAATACAAGTTGAACTAACTTAAACGTTAGCACACTGAATAAATGGAAGTCTAGAAAGATCTAATTTAGTTCCTGCACTGTTCATTTCTCTGAGGACACTGCAGTCTGTTCTTAGAAATTATGTGAAAGTTACCTGGAATTCTTTGGCCTGGGAAGAGGGACATCTGTAAGCCCTACTAGTTATAGTTCTGGTTGTAATGTACACAGAAGCAGACAATGTAGTGTGCATTTCTATTTCTCTCGCTGAAACAAAAAGAAAGCTTTTAATCTGAATTCTTTTATATCACCAAATGAAAGTCATTAAAGAAAGGGTTTTGTTTCCTTCCAGGTATCTTTCTCCTAGTTCTTTGTATTTATTTTGTACTCTATTCATTCAGACCCTGATCAAACTTTTCTTCTACAATGAATATCTCCTTTGCATTTATACTGCAGGCACCTTGAAAGCAAAACAGAATCCTATTATTCTCTATCATTCTAGGATATACTTGCATAGAGAAGTTACTAAATGAACATTTTGATCCATTTCATTCTTTGTTTCCAGTATTTCCAATCACTTTACCTCTACTCCACGACAATCTTTAAAAATTTTTTTTTCTGAACTCCCTGCTTTTCCTTCCATGTGCCCTTTCAATATATCACTACTGAATATCACCAGCATCTCATAATTCTGCTCTGAGTATCTCAGTCTTTTGCTAATAAGAAACAACATCTAATGCAGTGATGAATTCAAGTTTTGTAAGGCCAAGGATTATGCAATTTTGATAAAAAATCTAAAATTATTAATATAAAATTAGATACAAGTGAATATTTGTGAAAAGGACAAAAGTGATCACAATCAATTACAAATGTTAAAAATCTGACAAGCACCACAAACATCGTGTAATTTTTAGAAGTCCCTGGAGCTTTGTAAGGGACCACCACAACTGATGGAGTAGACCTTAGACTTCAGTTTTATTAGTGTCATGATTTTCCATTCTGATCTTATTTTTTTCCTTTGTCCCATATAAGTAACTTCACATTCTTAGTTCCAG
>PVKM010012515.1:0-31586 GCA_004027735.1 Carollia perspicillata | reverse complement strand
AATCGGAACTGAGTGCATGCCCCAACATCTGCTCAATCATACACATATGAAAGTAAAAATACTCTGTGTTGTATGTAAATCTACTCCTATTCCCTGTGCTATGCTATGCTATGCTATGCTAGCCTGTCCTAGCCTGTCCTATCCTATCCTATCCTATCCTATCCTATCCTATCCTATCCTATCCTATCCTATCCTATCCTGTCCTATCCATTCCCACTCCATCTGTCTTCTGGTATGCTTATAGGGGACACTGCTAGTATGCACCAATATCTAGTTCTCTTTCAGGTACTGAAGTAGGGGCATCAGTATCTTGGAAGTAGGTGGGGCTCTATGACTAATTCTGGCCATTGTTCTGTGGTGGTAAGTGACTAGTGTCACTTCCACAGTGAAACACAGAAAGCCAGCATGTCACTCTCCAGCTGACTTCCTGCAACCTTGACCCAAGGAGGCCTCAGGTTGAGACAGTGGAGTGGGATCAAAGCTGTCTGGATCACTGAGTTGCTGCATGGAGGACAGTTGCCCTGGAGGGTCACACATTTCTTTAGCAGTCTTTACATGAGAGAGAATGAAACTGCCACTGAAATTTTGGAAATGTATAGTTCAGCCTATTCTGACTAATGCAGTGTTTTCTTCTTTTTCTCCTCCTCCTCCCCTCCTTCTTGCCTTCCCTGCTCTCCTTCCCTTCCCCCTCCTCCTCCTCTCCTTCTTCTCCTCCTCTTCCTCCTTCTTCTTTCAGAAATGCTGGTCTTGAGTTATTGAAATGATTTCATGACCTATTATGGGTAGCCTCCTACAGTTTGAAAACTATTTTCCAAAGTATGTGCCACATTGGTATTCCCTGAGTGTAGGTATGGAAAACTCCATAGAGGAGGGATAGTGCATACCAGCATGGTCTCTCCTCATGATCTTAACTTACTGCAGTTGGTTGATTTAAAGACTAAGTGGCTGTGTGACTAGGGACATAGAGAGTTAGGTTGCAATTGCTTTGGTGGAGAGGTACCAGGCATTAGTTTCTAAGCTGACTGAAGAGCAGACTTACCCTTTCAGTGTGATTTTGCTTTTTAGGTATACATGGATTCAGAGTCAGTCCTTGTGTATTGTGTTATCAGTAGGCCTATGTGCATTGAGAACTCTGATTACTGGTGTATCCAGCTTATTATTACAATAGGTTGGAATACAAAGGCATGATACTGCTACTAAATTGTCAAGAGGTGAGGTCAGAGGCCTCCATTCATGAATGTGTCCTTGGCTATGTACTTGAACTTCATTGCCTTCTGTAGATCTTGCCCCACTTACCTTTCCAATCTTATTCCCACATCCTTTCATAAGCCTAGTTTCTGATAAATGACATTAAACATTGATTCCTGTTTATATATCACTCTCCCTCTGGGCTTTTGCATATCCTTTTCCCTCCATTTGAACAGCTTTCTTTTCACCTTGGCACCTAGAAATCCTAAATTCATTCAGACAGAGCTCAATTTTTACTGCCTCTGAAATCCCGCTGATCTTCTAACTACTGCTCTCCTACAACTTACAGTGTCTACCTTATAGTTACCAAAGTACAGTTCTCCTCCAATCCCACCTTGGACCAGAGCTGCTTCTCTTTCACGTTTTTTATCTTGAGGTTCCACATAAAATTCCATCCAAATAAAAGGGTTCCTATGAACAACAATAACCACAACATACACCCCAAAGTTAGAAAATCCACTAACTGAAAAACAAGATTGATTTACTAAGATTGACTTGGGAAGCCTTTCTAGGCTACTCAGAGTTCTCATATCCACCAAATGATCTATAGATTTTTATATTTGCATGTTCTGTTTCCACTACCAGGAATGTTGTTCCTCACTTTACCTTGCAGGGGAGATTGCTTATTTTTTAAAGCCTGTGGGGTAGATTGCTATTTACCTCCCCAGTAGCCAGTCTTTCTTTTCTCCTTGCAATAGAAGGAAGTTCTATTTCCACAAAAGATTGGGTGACCAATTAAATAAAAGAAGTGTGTTGGGTAGCATTCCTAGAGAAGTTCCTTAATGAGAACAACAGTTTTGCCCTTTCTGCCTCCTTGCCTGGAACTTAAATGAGCTGGCTAGTGCTCCAGCAGCCATTTTGGAACCAAGATGTAAATTTGAGGCTAGAAGCTGTGTACTAAGGATGGTAGGCAAGAAAGATAGAAAAATAGTAAGAATATGGATGATATCATGGAACTCTGTTACCAGCTGCAGACTGTCTAGTGTTGGGCATCTTTTACATGAGATTAAAAACCTCTGTTTTGATTGAGCCATGGGTTTTTCTTTTATATGTAGCTGAATATAATCCAAATGGATGGATACACAGATGAATTCAAACAGTACCTCTTCTTAGTCCCAACTAGAGAATTTCTTTAGTGAGGCTCCCACAGGCCTTCACTCAAGCCTCTCTGATAACAGTTATATATCAGGAATATTTGACAATGCATCACCTTTCCCTGAGGGAGGAACATCATCTCAATCCTCTTTGTATCTGCAGCGCTGAATGCCCAGTAATCAGAAATGAGTCCTCTTAACTGATATGTGTTGAGTTAAATTGAGACTTGAAAAGTATTTAAAGTTTTCTGTTAACCTGCAATTTCTTTTGGGAAGGGTATTATCTGAAACCCAAACCTTATTTGGGTGTAGTAGGCAAGAAATAAAGTCGTGGGGAATGACACTAGTGGGAGCCTTAGGGACTGGGGTACGGGAGATAGGCAGGGCTGGACCAGCCACTGGAAGGAGAGGTGGGAAAACCCACAGCCGTGGGTTTCCGCCCATCTCGCTCTCCCTAGGGCAGCTCTTGTTTTCCTGCACACAAAACCTCACTCCCCTGGAAAGCCCCAGGAGGAGTCTGCCTGCATTAGGAATGTTCTACATTGCCCTCTTGCCTCTCTGAGAGGGAAAGCTTCTCTCTGGAGAGTGGTTATCGCAAACAACTGGCTCCTTGGTCATATCTGTAGGTCCCTCCTGTGGGCCCCAGTGGTATTCTCTTGGTCCTCCCAAAGCACTTTGGAATGGTCTGTCACTCTTGAGTTGCAAGATTAAATGAACAAATGTCTGGATAAGAAGCTTTCCGGCCCATGATCAAAGTCTTCATTGCTCAGGGTCTAGACCCCTTTCAGAGTAAGTATAAAGCCTGCCTTCACCTTGGAGGGAATTATGGGTGCAGAAGGAGAGGAGTCCTGCCCATACCCACCATATCAGCACATCTTCTCAGGAACAGAGCTCAGATGGTGTACTGAGAAACCAGCGTGCTGAGAAAATGGAAAGATGCATGTTCTATTAGAACCACTCAAAAATGCTATTGGCAAGGACAAACATGATCCTTTGGCCAAATAAAACCGCTGGAAAGCAAGTTAAACCATGCATCACGATACGATCATTATCTCCTTGTAAAAATATTAAACATGTTTGGCACATTTACTGTGTGTGTTTGTATGTCCACTTTAATAAACAGCACCAGGGCCTTTTTTTTTTTTGAAAGTCATAGGTCTGAACTTAAGCCAAAAAAGTGGCAGGAGCTGTCCTGCTTGCCACAGAAATGGAAGAGAAAGCACTGAGTCATTATACAATTCCCTTCTCCTAAATCAAACCTGCCATTTGTCACGATTATTTACCATGGCTTTGTAACTGTGAGCAGGCAGCTGAGGAGAGTTGGGAGTCTGCTCATTCTTTAAAATGACATAAAGTGGCACTTGGCATCCCAAAAGATAATTGTTTTTTTTTCTCCTTGTTAATATCCAACTGCTTCTCAGAGTTCTGTGAAAGATTCATTTGAGGCCAGCTCTAGAAATTTCTGTGGAATTTGGCTCCTGGCTTCTTTTTGAAACCCAATTTGAGTTCACTCTTAGGAGTTGATTGTGACCTTCAGTCAGAATTCCTCTCTCCCTATTCTGCAGGACAGAGCACTTTCCCCCATTCACATCCCTCTACTTCCCAGTGGTACTCACGGGTGGGAGGTATTGGCAGTTTATGATCATAAGTAATCATAATCTCAGAATCTCAACCTGAATCTTACAAAAAGGAATTTGGAAAGGAGTCAAGATTTTACCAGATTTCCACCCAACTTAATAGGACCTTGGGGTCTGGACAAAAGCTTGAAGCCTATGGGAAGCACTCGGCCATGGTGGGAGGGCCCTTGCTTGTCAGCCTTTCCCTGACCCCCCAGTGAAGTGAAAATCGATGGGCAATCTGCCAAACCTAGTGCTGCTCTCTGCTGACAAAATGAACAATACAGACAGCCTCATCCTTTGGCTTTCCACGAGGTTTCAAACACCCCTGAGATTCCTGTTGATCAAGTATGAACAGGTACAGGGAACGTAAATATGTGCTCATGTCAATGGACCTACGATAGTATGAATGAGTTCCTGCTGTTTCTGTCTGGAAATTTCAAATTGTATGCAACAGTACTGAGTTTCTGACCTGGGTTAAAATCAAAACCAGCAAGCTCATGCATCTCTAACCCTCTGGCTCAGGATTGAAAAATTAATGATGTTGAGCATTTATAAAATGCTAAGTATATTGGGAATTCTGTGTTAAGCGCTTTACATGATTGATCTCTTTAACCCTAAAAAGTAGCTTTACCATTAACCCCATTTTGTGGATGAGGAAACTGAGGCACAGGAAGACAGATGAAGGAGCTAGCCCATGGCCATGCAGCCAGGAGTGGTGGAGCCAAGATGGGAACCTAGGCTGCTGCACGGCTAGCCTGCCTCTCACTTTGATCCTACAGTATGACCACATGCATGGCTTCAGCAAGAGTCGCCAGAGGACCCTTTGAGAAAGGAACTCCACTTTCTCTGCACTCTCTGGAGCTGCGTCAGCATCATGTATACCTGAGGCTGCCAACCCAATAGGGGGCTGTAGCCCAGGAACTTTGCAGCAAAATTCACTGGCTTGGGTTGGGAGCAGAATAACTCAAAATTTGGCATGGAAAGGTTTACCATAGGAGAGTGCACTGGAGACTTTCATTTGCAATGGCTTTAATATTTTGTCCCATGTATCCCTAGTTCCTTGAGGGAAAAAGAAAAGGACATGAAATTAGTGACAACATTGAAGAGGAACTGAGATATCTCACCGCCCATTTCTCTACTGTGGTTTTGAGGTTCTGTTCATCAGCTGTAGTGTTTCAAGCATTTTAGGAACTGAATACGTAGCTGAGGAGGTGTGAGGTGTGGCTTATAACCCAGAACCCAGTTGAGGTTGGAGTATAGAAGTTAGTACTTCACCCAAGACAGATATTCCCTGCTCTTTCAGCCAACAATGGGGAAGTCCAGGACATTCAAAGGTTGATGAAGTTGGGGAGTTTTCATATTCAACATGCCATCTGCTGACTGAAAGCTAGTGGTTATCATATTATCCTAAATAAGCTTCTGTTTATTATTGCTGATTTCAAGAGTGTTTGCAAAGGAAGACGTGTGTGTTCTTTGGAGGTGGAACTGGTAGAGAAGTGGCAGGAGTTTTGATAATCTGTCTAGGACTTGCATGAAAGCTAGGGCAAGGCCCTGGGCCCATGCACATAGTGCCACTGGTTTTGGAGGAGGCCCAGCCCAGCATTCTGGGGCTCCTTCTGTTGGTGTCCACAGGGCCAAACGGTCCCTGATGCCATTCAGAGCCCTTGGACTAAATCTGACATTTGAACGGAGGCCACAACATTCTCAGGTGGTGCCCAGGGTCCCTTCATTGACCACTGAGGTTTACTGCCTGGTGGCATCCCCTCCAGGTCCCAATTTCCTTTCAGCTGGGGCCTTATAAATTGTTTTTGCTCCAGCTAAGGTTGCATTGTCTTGCACTGTGGAGCTAGAAAGCAGTCACTGCAGATTTCACTGATTGCAGATAACCATCAGAATGGCCTCATCTTCTAGTGTTTGCTCCAGCAAGCAAATAACCCAGATTAACATCAAACTTTTTAGAATAAAACTTCATAGTGTCTGATAGACTGAAAACTCATGCCAGAGCAGATCACCTTTGAATGATCATTGTCCATGTCATTAGAGGTTTTAAAGCAAAATGTGGCTCCTCTGTTTCTGGACCTTATGCATGTGAGTCAGCAGAACTCTCCATCTCTTAGTCCCTTCACTGTCCCAGTGGCTGGGCTGGTATGGGAGGAGGGATAACTTCTGGTGAGTAGGGGAGACCCAAGACTGGGGAGATTGGCATTGACTAGAAGAGGTGGCAAGGCCTGTAACCTTCTCTATCATGTGCTTGACCTTTGTCTTAGCCAGCTCACATCTTGGGCAAAATTTTTATTGTCCAATTTAGAAGATTGATAATAAAGCAAGCTATGATTTATTTGGTGACTATCTTTTTGAGTTATTTTTGCAAATTCTCACTCTTTGCCAGCACTGTGAAGATGACTGTATCTCCTTGGGGTTTAGAATAATCCCCAGTGCTCCTATTCATGCAAGCTGGTACAATCATTTTCCCAGTTTCTGCTCAGCATCTTGTCCTTCAGTGGTAATGAAACAACAGTACATTAGTTTACAGAATGGTTGCACCCATAGGCCTTTGTACTTTAATTACAAATAGCCTGGGTTGAGAGGAGAATTCACATGATGCCAAAGGAGATCTTGGAGACTGAAATGTTTCCCAGAGATCAACTATTTTTTCCAGAAGGGCTCAAAACTCCACTGAGTGCTTACACTTAAGTATAACCAGGATGGAGTTCTCCAGTAGATTCTAGCCTGACCAAAAAAAGTCTTTCTGGAAGAAAAACACACTTAGGCTTTTGACAGATTTGTTTTTATTCAGAAAAGCTGAAATGAAATTGATGTTATATGTGGAGAACTGGCCACTGCTTCATTGCTGACAAGACTACAATAGGAAAAAATGGAACATTTCCTTCTGAGCAGAATTGTAGTGAATTGCGAACTAAAGAGCTTATGGAAAATAGCTTTCAAATGATTATTTTTGTTTGCCTAAATGCTGCCATTGATGATTGTAATTTCAGCTATCCACAGAGAGAACATGGGAGAAAAGCTATAACAAAGACCAAAGAACACATCATACTTGACCATCCAAACACCCATCCGTTTCCTGGGATTGCGTAGTGAAATGTAAGTGTACAGTTTAGATTCTTCTTATTTGCATTTTCAGGGCCAATGATTTTTTCCCATGCTTTCTTGAAAAGGGTTATCTTGGCCCTGGGTCTTCGTAACAACTTATAAAATAAAACTTGACCTTGGAATTTTCTTGCTTTGCATGCAAAAGCTGGCTCCTGGATTACAATGGAGGTGTCTGGGGGTGAATAGTGCCCCTGAGGTGGCTCAGGGTTCCAGGCAATGGGCCCATTCCAGCCCCTGGGACAGTTTTAGGTGTGATGATTTCATCCGTGCTGAAGAGGGGATGCCACCCACTATAGTGTCACTACTGAGCAGAGCCCTCTTGATAATATTCCATGAGTGTTTCTCTCTTATTTTTTTTTTCTATCTTATTCTTTGCTTAGAAAGAGTAGGATCATTACAGATATACAGTCACTTTAACTTCTCAGGTTATGACCAAGATGAATAATATTAATAAACTGTGAACCAATAGTGTAAAGCCAAAAATGGTCAGACCATCCAGTAGAGAACCTGAAACAACCCTGGAAAATCCAAGGGCTACCATGGCAATTTAAACCTGTGATCATCTCTGGCCCAAAACAAACAAATCCCCTTGCCTCTGCCTTCCTCCAATCTGCACTATGGCCCTAGGGTTGATGAGGAAGCACTGGCCAGAGAACTGACACTGCTGGTGGGTGGGCCAGGGGACCTCACATGCATCTTCGAGAGCATTTCACCATCAGACTGTAAACCTGCCTCAGCCTAAGGAAGCACGGAGACCACTTGATAATGGCTGATCTGCTCACTGGGGCTGTGAGCAACAGCACAGGCTAAAGCAGGGGTTTCTGTGCTCAGAGTGGGTGGGAGGGGTGCTTCCAAGGCCCTTGTCTATACCTGCTCTGTTGTAGTGTGAAACAGAGAGCTTGGTGTTGGAGGCTCAATTCACTGTCTCCAAACAACAGCAACCAGTGGCACGCTGTGCCAGTAACAAGCTGCTCCAGTACATTTTGACTTGACTTTTGTTTCATTCAGTTTCAAGAATGTTTCTAAATGATTTTTTTGAAATGTCCTATTGTCTTTACCCTTTCAGCCCTGAAGCTCTGGAAAAGGCTGAGACCAAGCAAGGACACTTCACATGTGTCCTGACTGAAGTTGACTTCCTCGACTCCCTCTCCTCTGGACCTGTTCCTCCCACTATGCTCCCTGTTTCATGGAAGACTCCATCAGCTACTTTCATGCTCAAACACGGGCCTGCCCTTCAACTCTCTCTCCTGCCAATCAATTAGTCACCAAGTTCTGTCTGTTTCACCTGCTGAAGACAGGTGAAATATATCCCCCAATCCATCCATCCATCCATCCATCCATCCATCCATCCATCCATCCATCCATTTATGCACCCACTTCTCTCCAGCCCAGGCTTCCCATGTCCCTGAGGAGGTTAAACCCTGAAGAGCGTGATACAACTGGACTCTTTGAAACCCATCTCTTTCCATTTTCAGTGTAATTGCCTGTGCTGAGTCCTGTCTTCTCTCATCCTTTGCATTTGCTATTGAGTGCTGACTCCACCACTGGCTACCTCCTTCTCTTTAGTTACTCAGAACGAAACTTTTAAGTGTACATCCTCCAGGAAGCTTTCCCAGACCTTCCCTCCTCTTTCCATAGCCTGCACCCATTAAAACTAATGGGACCATGAAATCTATTGTCAAAACTAGGACACCTATGGAAGTGAAAAGGGGAACCTGTATATATTATGCATGGATAACAGGTGTAAACTAGGACTGGCCCAGGCAAACCAGGATGTATGGTCACCTTAACCATGGCATTTATTGCAATTTCTGATTGCTTGCTAACTGGCCAGGACTCCCCATAACCTACCTGGCAGACTGCAATTTCCCAGTTTTCAATGTAGTTGCTTCCATAGTGGGTATTCAATATATACTTATACATACATGTGTAAATGTATATACAGCCTTGATGTCCAGTGGAGCTAGGTCTTACTCTCTGAAAAATCCCTTAGCCATCACAAATAGTACAGAAAAGGGGTGTACTAGATTACCTTGCCAGCACCTCCAAAATCCTGAATTCCAAATCCTATCTGGCTGAAATAAAACCAATGGGTTGGTGCCCAAAGTGTGTTTCATGGCAGAGAAGCACATTGGGGTGTTAAGACATATTACAGGATAAATGGGTTCTGGACCAAAATAAGTCATGGAAATTAAGCTTATTTTTATTGCTAAGATCCTTTAAACACTGTGAAGTAAGCAGCGTTTCTCAAATTTAGAGAGACACAGAACCCACCCCCCTTCCCTCTCCCGTATCCTAGACTTCATGTTCTATGAAACCTACTTTGAGAATCAGTAAAATCACATTGCCCAGACACCTCCAGGTAGAACAGGTAAAAGCTTTGGGTACCTAAAGGTCAGGGATGTACTACTTATTTCTCCCCATTTCCTAGACCAGGACCTGGCATACAGTTGATGCTAAATAGCTGTTTGTTGCATGTGGGCTGGTATGTCATGCATTCAGCTGAGGACAGAAGAGCTCAGAGTAAGGGAGCCATCTAACCCTGCCATACCAGCACTGCAGGTCACAGGAACAGGGAAGATGCTGACTTGCCTGAAAATGACATGGGAAACGATGAGGTTGGTGACACTTCTCTTTGACACCCTGTCTCCCTGCTGCTGAGCAGTGTCCTCCTTGGCCTCACACCCCGTTCTCATCCCAGCTCCCCAGAGTCCACTCCCATAGGATTTGGCTGTCTGTGTCTCTTCACCAAAGTACCAAACTGATGTGGCTTAGTCTCAACCAGCGGTGTTTGCTCAGCTGCTTCCTGCTTACTATACCCATCTGGCCCCAGAGGAGAGCAACTTGAGTGACGGAAGACTAGGGGGCAGGGCTTATTTTGAGCAGGATCCTGCCCCTCTCCGTCCACCATCATATTTCTCAATCCACCCATTTGTGAGACTGGCCCTGATCCTGTATTAAAGCCAGATGTTCTCTCCTTCACCCAAAGAGGACCTCGCAGATCAGCATTCAGAAAAGAAGAGGAGGAGGCCCTTGGTCTTAAAACATCAGGAAAGAAAAGCACAAACCCAACTTAAAACTACCCAATAATGGAGGCGAAAAGATGGCAATCAGAAGTTATATGCAGCTGGTAGAGCACGTTCAAAAGTCTGTCTTGAAGAATTTTTTGCAGTAACTGATTTATTTTTCTTCTTAGATATTATTCCTTCTTTCACATTGATTATTTAGTATAGAATGACAACATTCTGTGAAGCTACAAGCTGAATCTCTTTTCTTTCCACTGTCCCTTTCCCATCTAAAAGGTTGGGGGGGGGGAATTCCGGAAACACCACAGTGAAATTTTTCATTTGAGCCAATGTGAGCTGTGAGTGAGTCCAGCTGGAGGGCCTGTCACCCGCATCGCTGCTCTAAGCCAGTGGAAGGGTGCCCAAGGTGACTCTCACTCATGGTCCTTTGCTCGTTCAAAGAAGAGCCATCCTCCTGGCTCCTTCCTGGCCTAAACTGCTGCTCCAGCTGGAACAGCAAGCATGAGCCAGGGGTTTAGAAGCAGCAGCAGCCTCTGCAATGACACAGGGCCAGCGGCCTTCCATTTGGCTTAGAAGCCCCTGCACTGGGCCCAGCACAGTATGTGGCTGCCATAAGATGAATAAGGACGATGTGCAGCCTCATTGCTTCAGGTCAGGTTTTGCCTCCCAGTAAGTTCAGTCTGGGCAGATTTTGTCACTGAATGAATTAGCAAATGCTTTTGGGTTTTAAGCAATTTAAATACTGAACTACTCATGACAACTTGTGAACTTATGCAATTATATCCATTGTGCAAGTGAGTAAACTGAGGATCAGAAAGTTGAGGGAGTTTGGCTCCGTTTGTATGTCTGTGGTTCAAATCCCCCTTAGCCTAGTTCCAGAACCCATGTTCTTTCTCCTATGTCTCGCCTCCTCCTAACCACAGGACGATCCTTGGTCTGTGCTTTCTTGTGTCTGCAGAGCAGCCCTTATGGCTGGGGGACACCCCAGAGCTGTAAATGAGGGGTGTGGATCTGGTGGGGTCTCGAAGGCTCCTTCCTGGCCTTGCGCTCTGTGCTTCTAAGCGAACACATGTTCCACTTTATAAAATGAGGTTCACACTGAAGTGGACAACGAGGGAGAGAAATCTGCCTTCTTGAAAACCTCTTTTCCAGAATGCAAGATCCTAGTGGACCAAGTGGCATGTGTGTCCCCTGTTGCCTCTGTGCCAGCCTGCAGCAGAGGTGGTCTTAACTAAGGTAGGGGCCTGGGGCTGGTCAGTGCCATGCTGCTGGGAGACAAAGTGTAGACACTAACTACACTAGGCCCCCAGAGCTGTAACTGGAGCTCTGATTTCTTTTCTTTCTTACTGGCACAAGTGGGGGTGGGGATTGTGAGTTGGGAAGAGGCCCTGTAAATTGGAGAAAATGTGGATATAAATCTCTCCTCATCTATCTTTATTTTGGAATGTATTTAAGGATATACATTATATGCATTCCACTGCCCATATATCTCTATGCTCATATCAATTCATAAGTGAAATCTACGGCTGCTTGGCTCAACTATATCAGTTGTTTGCAAGATTCCCCCTGCAGGTTCGTGAGTCTGCCAGGGGAGCTGCCCCACTTGCACTGGCTTTCAGTGACCTACTCGTATGCACTGGTTCAGGTAGGGTTTAACAAGTAGCGTGGAAGATATACAGGCCCTATTATTGTAGTATTATTTGGCTTCACTCTGCCAAAATTAAATAGTGTGAGCATAGAGTTGACTTTGCTAGTACACTTTTAATAGGAAACCTGTCATGAACAGATAGTTTTGGAAATGGCTAGAAAAGGGAGACTAATTCATGCCGCTTATCACTATGTTACTGGCACAATTGGCATTTTCCTGATAATTGCCTTTAATATCCTCAGTGCTTTGGGCAGAGAGGATCTTTAAGATGGAATCCACCTGAGGCCTGGGAATGATTGTGCAAGTTCTCTCTCTGTTGTTGAATGTGATTTGAGACTGAGGTTGGCCTCCCTGAATTTTAGTGTATTGCTGTCAATCACAGGAGCTTATGTGAGTTTTATTTGGCTTGGGATTGGAAATTGCTGAATAATGGGACACTTGAGCATTGGGTAGTCTCAGAATCAAAAGTTGGTTTCATCTTCGTGATCAGATTTTAAAATATGATTCCTACAGTATTTTTCCACTAATACTGAAGAATTCCACTTTTAGCAGAAGTCAGTGTTTTGAGTGCCTCTGTAACCTTTGCAGAGATACTCATTGTTAAAACCAAGTGTTCAGTCAGGGATCAAATACTAAAAAGAAGAAAAAGTTTTTCTAAACCTCTTTTCTTTTATACATCAGTGAAAAAAATAGAATCAATAAAATGAGATAATTAACTAAAAATTTATAAAAAATGTTGTAGAATATACCCAGCTAAGTCAAGCACTTGGTGCACTGAGAATTCTGTTTCTTCTAAACCAAATTACAAAAAGTTGGTTAGAAAATCAATGGACTATTATTTATGTTCCATTTAATCTAGGTGCTTTAATAATATCTATCTGGTCAAATACAGTATTAATTTTTCATTGTTGTGGGATTCACTTAATCTCAAGTAAAACTAAAGTAAACTAAACCCGAATCACCTACCTTGTCTCGTAATTGTTGGTGCAGAGTGGGAAAGAACGTGTAGAATTTAGGCAGCTGAGACAGGAAGGGGAGATACAGGAGTTTTGATTTTCTGACTTTTTTCAACTAACCAATACCTATAGAAGATGTGAAATAATAGAAAATAAATATATATATTGGTCTTTGCCCCTATCCGAACCCACCCCCACTCCTGACACAGGGCTCCTAAATCCCTTATACATTCCTAAGTGATAAGAACACTAAGAACACCTTTTGTTCGAATAAGGTGACTCTGGTGGCTCCTAGAGGCCTCCTGGGTGCAGACTGTCACCATAAGGATCAGGCCATGGTTGGTAGCTTGGAATGTTTAGAGTTTTCAGCTCCATCCCCTGTTCTCCAGGGAAAGGAAAAGGGCTGGAAATAGAGTTAATAGTTGGTCATGCCTATCTGAGGAAGCCTCCACAAAATCCCAATAGTAAGCAGGGAGTTCTGAGAGTATCCAGGTGGGTAAACACACCCACACCTTGAGGGTGACACATGCCAACTCCACGGGGGCAGAAGCTGCTGTGCTTGGGACCCTCTCAACCTCACTCTGTGTATCTCTGCATCTGGCTGTTTATCTGTAGCCCTTAATGAACTGGGAACCATAAGTGTTCCCCTGAGTTCTGTGAGTCGCTCTGGCAAATTCACCGAACCTGAGGAGGGCGTGTTTCATCAGAAGCACAGGTGATAACTTGGACTTGCTAAGGTGTCTGAAGGAAGTGGGACAGTCCTGTGGGACTGAGTCCTTAACCTGTGGGATCTGACTCTATCTCCAGCAGGCAGTGTCAGAATTGAGTTAAACCATGGGACACCCAGCTGCTATCCAATGCTGGCTTGTTGTCGTGGGGAAAATAACCCACACATTTGACCATCAGGGTGTCAGAGAGAACTGTGCTGTGTGAGGAGTGAAGGAGACTCAGAGGAAAGAAGCAGGGTAGGAAAGAACTGTGTTTTTCCCAACTTGGGAAGGAACCATCTGGATGTTTTCTCTATAGTAGGGAAAGGCTCAGATCTTTACTTTGTATTTCCAAATCTTCACCTGGCAAGACCATTGCTAAACAAGGTGCTCAGAGGTCTAGTGCAGAAGCCTGTTTCAGACAAAATTAGAAGTGCTAGTGTTTCTCTTACATTAACTTTTTTGAGAAAATCAGCTAATTTGGTCATCCAAATACTGAAGGAAAATAAATTCATAGACAAGGGAAGATGGAGGGGTGGAGGGTGGGCAGTGGCAATGCCAAGGGCCTTGCCCAAGCTTCTGACAGGCTCTGTGTACTGTATTGTCTAATAATTGCCTTACATAAATCTTAGCTCCACTTTGCGATTCTCTTCTCAGGTCTCCACTGTGCAGGTGAAGAAATCAAGTGCTCAGAGAGGCAAATTTCTTGCCTAAGTTCACACAGCTCCTCCTAGCAGGACTGGGACTCTGGCCTCAGTTGGACATGTTCTTACTATACATGGCTCATGTAGGAAATAGAATTATGTCTAAAACAACATTATTGTGAGGATTAACATTTACAATTTCAGTGTTTTTGACTTATTGTAAGAATTTCATCTGCAAGATGAACTAATCAGAGCATTGAGGCTCCATCTATGGTAAGATTAAATTATTTGATATTATTGGTTTAGAAAAGGCTGAAGTTGCCTTTAGCAGTCCATGAGCTGAATTTAGCTTGCAAATAGGTTTTGTTTATCCAGTTGATGGAACAGGCAAATATCTCATGTTTAATATTTTTTTGAACTTATATTGAAATAAACAAACAAGAAAGCTTATATAAAAATCAGACTTTCAGTCTCTCTTGAACAATCAGCCGATCCTGTAAATGACTCAGCATGCCTGAAGGGTAACATTCAGTTGGTTCTGAGTACCAGCTATTCATTTTAGGTATTGTCTGCAATTCTCCACTTTGCCACAGTCTCCACCAATCCCCAATGCTCCCTGATACTGAAGTCATTGCCTCTGTTTCTCCTCCCCTCAAATCTAGAGGCTCCCTTTATTTCCCTCTTATGCTTTCCCTTTAGTCATTTTTAAGTGGGGTTTCTGATACAGAGAGTAGTAAAAGCCAGAAGAAGAGAAGCTAGCATTCAAGAACCTACCATGCCACTAATCAGTTCTGTGATCTCAGTCTACCCATTAACCCCTCTGAACCTCAGATTCCTCATCTGTTACATGGGAATGATGAATGGTTTGGGGGAGATTGAACTGAATAGTCCATGAGATTATGTTCAGTAAATATTAACTAACCCTAAGACAATCTTAAAAAAATATTTCTACAACCACAAAAATACAACCACATCAAAATTACAATTAAAATATAGAACAACCATCATGCAGAATTATCAGAAATGAGTTGAATGGAAGTCTGACAACTAGAGAATTAAAGAAACCACGTCCATCCAGACTGATAGAAGGGGCACAGATGTGGAACGGGGTGGTCACTTCCCCATGTGTAGTAGATAAAAATTTGGGATGGATATCTCGGGAGTGAGGAGTCCTAGATCCACACCAGCACCCCCCCCATCCCTCCACCGCCAGCCCAGGGTTCCAATGCCAGAAAGATAAGTCCTCACAACTTCTGGCTGCAAAAACTAGCAGGGATTGAGTTGGTAGAAGAATCTCGTGGAGTCCCAGTCAGTTCCTCTTAAGGAAACACACACAGACTCACCTACTCAGAATCACTGGTATACTGAGAGAAACTGACGTAGCAGGCATTAAGGTGAGCAGAGGCCATTGTTTCTTTTCTAAACCCTCTCCCCATAGAGCCATAGAGCCAGCAAGCTGGTGCCACATCTGAGACTTCATCAACCTAGCTAACACTGTTTGACCTGCCTTGGAGATCTCCAGAGACTCTGCTCCACCCAAGTTAAGGGCCTACTCAAGCTGTTTTTCCATATGAATGGCTGGTCTTGGCCCATACCACATGACTTCCTAAATCCTCTCAAACAAGCAATAGCTGGCCTCAGTGAGCCCCAGGCCTGGCACTAGCAGCAGCCCACTTAGATTCATAGCTTAGCTTTGCTTGGGAATCTCCAAGCCCAGCACATGTAGTAACCATCTCAGATTGCTTTATAGCTCAGGCAGGGTGCCCTGGGCAAAACACAGGTGGGGCTGACCTTGACCTGCACCACCCAGGAAACCCTAGAGCCAGCACACCCAGACCACATAGGAGCACCACTACCCTACCCCTGTAGAGCTGATCCTTCATGGAGGGTGGAGGTTGGTGATCAGTGGTCACAACCAGTCCTTGCAGCTGACTGGCCTGGGTAAATTTTTCCCTTGATCTGGCAACAGCAACCAAGGCTCAACTACAAGAGGGTGTACTCAGCCCACACAAAGGGTGTACCTCAACTACCCAGCTTGGGTGATAGGGGAGGCTGTGCCACTGGACCCTCCAGGACACTTCTACATTAGGCCACACTACCAAGACATGGAGTCATAGCAGCTCTACCTAATACATAGAAAGAAAAAAACACAGGGAGGCTGCCAAAACAAAGAGACAAAGAAATATGGCCCAAATGAAAGAATAGATCAAAACTCCAGAAAAAGAAATAGAGATAAGCAATCTATCAGATACAGAGTTCAAAACACTGGCTATAAGGATGCTCAAGGAACTTAGTGAGGACCTCAGCAGCATAAAAAAGATCCAGTCAGAAATGAAGGGTACACTAATTGAAATAAATAACACTTTATAGGGAAACAATAATAGAGTGGATGAAGCTGAGAATCAAATCAATGATTTGGAACTTAAGGAAGGAAAAAATAACCATGCAGAACAACAAGAAGAAAAAGGAATCCAAACAAGTGAGGATAGTATAAGTTGCCCCTGGGACAATTTCAAGCACTCCACCATTTGCAACATAGGGGTGTCAGAAGGAGAAGAGAAAAAGCAAGAAATGGGGAAATTTATTTGAAAAAATAATGAAAACTTCCCTAATTTGGTGAAGGAAATAGACATTGCAAGTCCAGAAAGCACAGAGAGTCCCAAACAAGATGGATACAAAGAGTCCCACTCCAAGATATATCATAATTAAAATACCATAGATTAAAGATAAAGAGAGAATCTTAAAAGCAGCAAGAGAAAAGAAGTTAATTACCTATGTGGGAGTCCCCATAAGACTGTCAGCTGATTTCTCAAAAGAAACTGCAGCCTAGAAGGGACTGGCAAGAAATATTCAAAGTCATGAGAAGTGGGGAACTACAGCCAACATTGCTCTACCCAGCAAAGCCATCATTTAGAATCGAAGGGCCAATAAAGAACTTATCAGACAAGGAAAACTAAAGGAATTCATCATCACCAAACCATTATTACATGAAATGTTAAAGGGACTTATTTAAGAAAACCAAGATCAAAACTATGAACAATAAAATGGCAAAAATACACATCTGAAAATACATACCGAGATTCAATAGTTGAATCTAAAATACAAACTAAGCAAATGAAAACAGAGAATCAGATATGGAGAGTGTTTTGATGGTTGCCAGATGGGAAGGGGGTGTAGGGGAGTGGGTGAAGAGGTGGGGAGATTAAGAAGCACAAACATGTAGGGACAGAACAGCCATGGGGATGTGAAGTACAGTATAGGAAATGGAGTAGCCAAAGCACATATAGGCATGACCCATGGACATGAACGATGGCGTGGTGATTGCCTGAGGGAGTGGGGGGCGCTGGGTGGAAGGGGCAAAGTGGGAAAAATCAGGACAACTGTAATAGCATAATCAATAAAATACAATTTAAAACAAGAAATTTTGCTTCCCCCATCCACAGTTGACACTTTAACTGACCATGCACCTATAACCTATCATATCCACTCTCACAGCTAACTTTTCTAATCACCTGTATCTTTTTCTACACCATTTCCCCCTCTTTCATTCCTTCTTTAACCAAGTGACTTTTTGAATTGTGCTTCACACCATTTCAAGATTACTGTAATTACATAAGAATATCTTTCATAATACAAAATAGAACAATTGAGTAAAACGTGCAAAGGTCTTTTTTTCTTGACTTTGATCTAAGAGTCAGCCATGGTGCCAGCGTATGTATCTGAAAGGTACAGTGGGGAATGGAGCTTTGAGTCAAAAGGGTGACAAGTAAATGGGAACCCTGGAGCTGGATGTAGATTCCCAGGCCTGAGGGAAACTTCAAAATGAGGGAAAATGGCCCATGGTGGCCCTTACAGAAATAAATGACCTGCATTTTGGCAAAAGCATATAATTCCAATAAAATTACTCAGAGGGGTGAGCGGCTTTCTCCTCGAATGAATGAGAAAGCCTGAGATAAAAGTTTTGTTTTGCCTGCTGAGTTCTCTGTAAGGTTTCTCTATTTGGATCAAGTGTTGGAAGGGATTTACTTACTGGCAGTTGAGATTAACCACTGTGTCCCTCCTGTGGATAAACACGGTGATGGGAAATGGGTGTTTGTTTAGAAGTTGTGCTCCGGAGTAAACAGACAGGGAAGGAAGTCAGTATGGCGCCACAACCCAAACACTGACGTTTAACCAGGTGTCCGTGTCATCCTGATTGAGTTAGCCGATGCCCATTTTTTTCTACTTGTTAGGTCATAGCTCAAAGCCTTATTGCATTTAATGGGGTAAACATCAGCTCTTACTGGGGAGGCGGAGACGATGTCTCTCACTGGTGCCATCTTCATGGGTTCCTTTCTCTCGGGAGTTTTATTTCCCAAGTTCTAGATGTGGCAAAGAGGCTCCCTGGTCTTCTGAAGAGCAAAACTCAAGGCTGCTTAGCAGGGCATTGGAAATGCAGGACCTGCTGCCTTGGAACAGATGCTGCCAGTTAAGAATAGATTTCTCAGTGTTTCGGGATGCTCAAGCACAGCTGAGTTATTTTACTGTCTGTGGCTGGTCTATTCTTACACTTTGGGAACAGCTCCCCTAGTGCCGTGAGAATACAGAGCACAGGAGATGGCTGTTGAGTTAGACATCCCGGGGGCTTTGAGTAGACAGTCTGTTTTGGGAGCTTGTTCTGAGAATTCTGGAATACAATCATTCCAGATACTGAGTGTGCCCTAAGCGCCTTACCTTTCCTGTCGGAAGGCAATGAACATGGGCATACAGGCTGTGGGACAAAACCTGGGTCCACTGTTGACATTTGGTGGTCTTAGGCAAGTCACTTCAATCTCTTAGAGCCTCAGTTTCCCTATTTCGCAGACAGGGATCACTCGACGAAATGAGTTGATGGAGGAGCAGATTATGTATGCTTGTGTCACTCACTGTATGCCTGATGTCTGGTACACAGTAGATGCTCAAGAAGTTTCAGTTCTTTTTTCCTTTTATGATGCCCACCTGTTTGCTGCCCTAGCAGAAAGTCTTCTGAAGTCATAGAAAGAGTGTTTAATATTTTATGTTACCCATTACTTACTTGCTCTTTTTTAAAGCATTATATATCTTTTCTGAGCGGTCAAGAAGGCTCTAAAAAGATGAAATCAGCATGTAAATTTCAACTTAATTCTAAACGAAGCCCCTTAAGAAACCTTTATTTGCAGAGAAGTGCAGACTGTATCAGGAGCACAAGCACGGGAGCTGTGCAGGAACCTCTGCCAGGGCCCCAGGGGCCGCAGGCCTTGGTGCACTTTCCAACTAGCATGCTCAATAGAATCACTTGCAGGCCTTGTTAACACAGCTTGTTAGGTGGGACCTGGATATTTGCATATCTTATAGTTACCAGATGTTGCTGATGCCCCTGGTCTGGGGACTGCACTTGGTGAACCACAGCTTAGTGAGAGGAGGCATACATGCGGCAGTGTGGACTCCTGCGTTCTGGGCCCATCCTTTTTGAAAGAGCTGCATGATTAGGCAAGTCTCTTAAGTCCCAGGAGACAGGGCTTCCCCTTGTTTAACAATAGGACAAATGCATAAGTTAGAGCAAAGCTTCTTAATCTTTGCCCTGTAGTGGGTGGCGCCCAGCCCCTGCTAGATGATGGAGGGCACATCTGAAAACCATCCAGAGGGTTTGACACACAGGTTGGGAAAGTCTGACCAAGTGATTAAAAGCATGTGCTTTCAAGGCCTGGAACTCCAAGGGTAAGTCCTTATTCTGCCTCTAGATGGGGTCTCGCTGGCGTTCGCCTTCATCTGAGTCTTGGTTTTGCCATCTTGCAATGGGCACCGTGCTTGTACCTCTGTCATAAGTTTGTAGTGAGTGTCAAGTGAGGTAAGGCATGTACAGTGCTTGGCATGCAATAGTTTGCACATAGGGAATGCCACTGTATGTCGGATAGTGTTTCTTCTTATTATTAGCGATTATTATTTCCACTTCTAAAATTCTGTGATTCATTCCTATGCCTATCTTATAGCTTTTAGTGGAAGATGGGGGAAGTGCTCTAAAAGAATTCTTCTCAAATTTAATATGTGGGGATCTTATTAAAGCGCCGACTCTAATCCAGCAGGTCTGGTGTGGGGCCTGAGACTCTGCATTTCTAAGCAGCTCTCAGGTGATACCCATGCTCCCGGTCCATGGCACTATGCTGTGTGTAGCAAGGCTCTTCAGCAGTCATCCTTGAACTTGGGTGCACATTGGAATTGTTTGGGGATCTTTTCACACCTGCAGGTCATAGTCCAAACCAATTAACTCATAATATCTGGAGGTAGGATACAAACACCAGTGGTGGTTGGGGCTCCCCAGGCGGTCTCATGTGTACACACATGGGTTTCAGCACTGCTGGTTTTCAAGTTGGCCGCGCGTTGGACAGCTTTAAAAAATAATGATGCTTGAGTCCCACTCCCAGAGATTCTGATTGGGTCCCCACCGAGGCATGACCACTAGGGTTTGGAAAAGCTCACAGGTGATTCTAATGAGCAGCAACATTTGAGAATCTCCCTCCAAAGTTTAAAGTGCTCGTTAGTAAGGCAAAGGGAGAAGTCAGTTTGATCTGTATCGCAGGAGCTTGAAGTAATTAATTTTGCCTCAGATGGATTCCCTTTTCACTAGGAGATATGGGCTAAAATATGGCCCAAATAAAAAATTTTTACCCTTGTTTTAAAGGCACAAACCCTGTTTAACATCTGCATTCAGGAAACTGTGTTATCCAGTAGCTCAGAAATAGGCCCAAGAAAGACCATCCAGCTTCTAATCCCTCCCCCCAGCGCCCTTGGTGTGACCCAGGGAAATCTTTTCTATTAAACTTTGTGTAAATGTTTATGTTTCCATATTTTCTCATTTGCAAAACCTGGCTAATCCTACAAAGTGACCACAGGACTGGTATGTGGTCAGAGGTGGCTTCAAAAACACTCCTGATGAACGTCTCCCAAATTGCTCTGATTTCCTGACTAAATTTGGACTTTTATGCAAAATGCATACTTTGTGAGTCTTGAAAATAAATCATATTTAAACTATATTCTTCTATTTCTCTCTTTTAATGGTACCTATTACTCCCTGTTCTTTTCATACAATGTTTAGGCTTGATGTACCCTAGAGATTCAGAGAAATCAGCAAGAGGGTGAAATGAGGTTTTAAAAGCTGTTGCAAGAAGACTGGCCTTGTGGCAGTGAGTCTCTTTCTTGATCCCCGGTGAACATTCCCCCACTTTTCCATTTGGTGTCCATGGTCCCCCAGCCTGCACTTCTGGATGTAGCCTACATGTTAGCCGTATGAAGTGAGCCTGTCTTTGTTTCTCTAGCACTTAGCACCCTGCCTAGAATATATAGTAGGTGCTTAAGAAATTTCTATTGAACCACTGAATGAGTGGCAGGAAGATGTAAAATTAGGTAGCACAAGAGGAGGCAAAGGACTCCAGAAAACAGAAAGGAAGTGAAAACGTGGTGTTGTTAAAGAGAATGAATTAAAGGAGATGCAGGAAAAGCCAGGAGTCCCGACAAAGTTTTGTGGAGTGGGGAGGATGAGAGACCCCTGAAGTACTCAGAAGAACAGTGAGAAATGACAAGAGAGAAAGAAACAGGGAAGTGAAGAGGGAGGTTGCAGACAGAGCCAGAGGAGCGAAGGCTAGGAAGGAGACTGGGGAGAGGGGGAGAGGGTCATAAAGGAGTCTCATATCAAAAGAGCCTTGCATGGATCCAGAATATTGGTCTGTTGGTCTTTCTCCTTATTGGGGACAGACAGGAGTGGCTCAGGCCTGATACAGGCAGGTCTGGAGGGTGGGTTACTGTCAGGGATCATCACCTTTTCTGGAATTTAATGTTTTCAAATTGCTTAATCTTCCTTGTTTGCAATTATTCTCCATAAGAATCCCTCCCACAGTGCAAATCCACCTCAGTGAAGCCCCAGACACCCACTACTAACATCACAGATGACTCCTAGGCAAGCTCCCTTTCCCGCCCTCCGTATCCGGCCCTTCCCCCTCAGAAGCACTAGGGACCTCCAGGCATTTCCCTTCTGACTTCCAGGCACTTCTGTGGCCCACTTCCTGTCCCCACAGATCCTCAGCCAGCCAGCTCACAGCTATTGTGCAAACAGAAAAAGGGGCACCTGGGGGTTCTGGGCAGATGAGTTAGAGAAAAGTGCATGTGAGATGAAGCAAGACAAGTGTCACAGAGTAAGAGACTCTACAAGAAGCTGTGTGTGTGTGTGTGTGTGTGTGTGTGTGTGTGATGGGGCGGGTGTGTATGTAGAGGATTGTTTGGGAAACTTTCTTATAGAAAATGATATTTACATTGAGTTTCCAAAGATGAGCAAATGTTTTTCCCTTTCCAGCTATTTTTTTGTGGTGGGGGAAGGTGGCGTGAGGGAAGGAGACTTCTGGGTCAGGAACCACATGTGCAAGGAGCAGAGGTGGGAAACAGTTTGATACTGAATATTATTGGGGTGTGTTTGCATGAAAGGCATTGAGAGGGGACTGAGTAGTGATGAGGTGAGAATAGGCAGGGAGGGCTGGGCCCTGAAGAAAGTGGAATGCCAGGCTTAGAACCCAGATGTCACCTTATAGGCAATAAGGGTGTCTGGTTTTAAGCAGGGTTGAGACACAGTGATTTATTTGCCTTTGGGAGTGAATGATTACTTTGGAAAGCTATTATTATTTGATTTTTACATGTGAGTAAAGTCAGGCTCAAGGGGCTGTTTATAAATGACCTTCTCCACTTCACACTCTTAAGGGCACAGCCCGAACCTGCCTCCTTTTCGTGGGTGACCTCCAGGAGATTCCCCTTGCAGAACTTGGTAGGCCCATCCCTCAAAAGACAAAAAGGACAAAATTCAGGAAAGTAGATATTGCCCCTTGAATCCCAAAAGAGGTGATTTTAAAAATTTGTTTCCTCCATTTTTTTTAAGAGAAGGACTTTATTCACACTGGGTTAGTCTTGAGAAAGCTAAACCAAAATGCTCCCCTGGGAGCTCATTGGCACTGGTTTGCAGAAAACATGTTGAGTATCAGCTGAGCAGAGGGGAAAAGACTTGGTGGTATCTTAGTTCTCCATGGGAAGACAGGTCGATCTTAATTGCCCACCGGTTTATACAGGTCTGCCTATGATAAAATGGAATTTTTTCAGCATTTTTCTCCTTTTCCTATCTCCCATCCATAGGTGAGATTTCTACCAAACAAAGAAATGGCCTGGGGGAGAATAGAGAGATAAGAAAGAACCTTGAAAATCTTAACCAGGAGGTTAATCTTCTGAATCAAGAGTCCGCTAAGCGGTCCAGGAAATACCTCCTTCATGGCCGTGCCTGAGAAGTAAGTGCTTTCGTGTAACTCCAGCAGGAAGAAGCATATGAATTAACTGAGGACTGCACCTCTTGTCTGAGATGTGGAACTGAGAGAGGCCCCCAAGCTCTTAATCGTCTGGAGTTTTGTAAGAGCGGTCCTCTGGGACAAGAGGGGAGGGATATTTATGCCTTGTTTACACATGGCTTCATTTGGGTGACATTTGGGTCTCTGTCAAGAACTTGGTTTCAAGTTGACAGACTTGATAAAAGTCCAGCCAAGGCGGCCTCAAATTGGGACAGCCGCATTCTGTCTTTAGAGAGGCCAAGAAGTTACTGTTATCACTGCTGATAAGGCTGCAGCTCTTTGAGGTTTCTCAACATAAAATAATGTGAACAGTGACTTTTCCCAAGAAGTTCCCTCAGACATTCAAAATTCATCTCTTATTAGTAATTTTGTTAAAAGTTTGGTTCCATAACCCCCTCCTTCTAGAGAATATTCCTATTACAATTTAAATCAGGGGCATTAAATGCCTTGGTTTTAACACGCAGGTCTTTCCAAGGCTGACTGTTTGTTTACCTGTAAGCCCAGGTGGAGAGCATCCCTGCCTTTAGGTCAAACTCACCTCCCCATCCTAACATACATACAACATACATTCACACCCACTCATACACTCACACACACAGTCACATCTACAAACGCACACACTCTGACACACTCCCACATGCACACACTCTTTGGCATTCTAGTTCTTTCTGTTGGTGACCGCTCAGCTATGTTTATAACTTTATAACTCAGGGTCAGCCGATTGACTTGGGTCTATGGATAAACATTTTGGAGACTATTATATATTTTGATAACTCATTCTGGACTAAATGTCAAGGTTGTATTGAATTGTGGGGATGAAGAAAAAGATTTCTTTTTCCTTTGCTCAGGCAGAGCGAAGGCAGTTACAACTTTTAGATAAATATCTATGTGCTCCAGAATCCTAAATACCGATCAGTGTGGGTCATTTGGGTAGGTTGGAAAGGGAGAGTTGAGGGCAAGTTTTTTGGAAGCTCCATTGGGCATCGCTTCTGCTGCTTCTCACCACGCTCTCGCAGGGGACCCTGTCCCCGAGTCACACTTACAATGCTGGGCGGCAGCAGCTACTGACGGTGATGATGACAGCCACAGATGTAAGGAGTGCTCGGCCCGTTTTATTCTTTACCTTACTTATTTGTACCATATAAGGTATGCAATGCCATTTTATAGCAGAGAAAACAAAATTCAGAGAAGTTAGGTATGTGTTTCAGAGTCACGCATCTCATAAGTGGTGGAAACCAGGACCTGAGCTAGGTCTCTTTGTCCTTAAAGTCCTGAAGGCAATTTTTGTTGACTTGATAAAAGCTCACGATTATTTAGTTTTAATTCTTTATAAGACAGGAATGCTGGGGGAGGTGAATTGATAGGAAGAGAAAGTCCAGGGAAGAGGCTGCCTATGACAATGTAAGTACAATAGTGTGAAATGGTCTCAAGGAAATCTTTTGGAAAATTTGACAGATCTGGTTAAGGACAGTCAATTCTACTTAAAGCCCATGACTGAAATGAATTGCCCATCATGTCATAAAGGAAAAAGACTGAAGGTAAAAAGCAGCAGGCCTTTGATCAGCAGTGGGCTGGCAGACACACAGCTCAAGTCACAGAACTGTCTCCTCAGCCGCTTTCCTGGATTGTCTCAATTTCTCAGCTGTCAGGCCGGGGAGGAGAATGTTTGCTATTTGTCAAGTTCATATTTATTTGAGGATGGACAAAGAAGTCTAACGAAACCTCCTTTCGTGGTATGTTCTCCTTGGTGGTTTAATCACACTATGAACATTTATTTTTTTCTCCTTGTGTAAATAATCTAAAAAAAAATCATAAAAATGGAATTCCTTTTAAAAATGTCCAAAATGTGACACTGAGAAACAGGGACACTCTTTTCCTTACTGTGCCATACTCCAGCCTTACTTTCTTCCTGAAAGTTCTTAATGCACCTTGGGAGTAGCACCAGGAGGCATGGGGAGCACGGGCCTGGGCAGGGGCAGAGCTCTGTTGGCAGAAGGCTGAGGGCTTTCTGGAAGACCTGGCCCCTTCTGCCATCACTCCAGCATGCACATGCCTTCCAGCTAAACCTGGGTGCCTGCACCGTGAACCCACCTGCTTCCAGTTTACTGCCTCGTATTTCACTCAAGGGTAATATTTACACCTACCCCCTAAAATTATTGCAAGAATTAAATGAGGTAATGCATGTAAAGTGCTAATACCATGTCTGGCATGCAGTAAGCACTCAAAAGTTCACTATTATTATATCTTTAAAAAATTTCTTACCCTAGTTGGTGTGGCTCAGTGGATTGAGTGCTGGCCTGCAAACCAAAGGTCACTGGTTTGATTCTCAGTCAGGGCACACGCCTGGGTTGTGGGCCGGGTCCCCTGTCGGGGACACGTAGGAGGCAACCACACATTGATGTTTCTCTCCCTGTCTTTCTCCCTCCCTTCCCTTCTCTCTAAAAAATAAATAAAGGTGTTAAAAAATTTTCTCCACTTGCCTGTAGGCTTCATGAAGGAGAGTTTAGTGTTGTGGGTGAATCCCAAGGCCTGTGATAGGCACAGGGCACAAATTCAATAAATACCTGTGAAACAAATATACAGGACCCAGCCTCTTCTGCCTGGGATGCTGCTATGACATGGTCTCCTTGGGTATCCTCTTATCCCTCCATACATTCCCACACTGTAGCCAGGGTGATGTTTCTAAAATATAAGTACTGTGCCTACAGCTTCTTTGGCATAAAACCCAACTCTGGAACTTGGTGAACTTGGCCTCTATACCCTCTGGTCTCTGCTCTTCCACAGCTTTGTCTTTCCCTGCTCCAGGCCTTTCTCACACATTCTTTCTTCCTCCATATCTTTTCTCCTAGCCTGCTAACAGGTTTTCTTCCTGTGGTTATGTCTATGCATCCTTCAGATCTCAGAAATCTTACTTCCTCAAGGGAGTCATCCCCACTCTCTGTCTGAAGTTATATTGACCTATTCCCCCTGTTATATTGACCCCCAAGTTATATTGACCTTTTTCCTCTCCTATAACACTTATGGAGCCATGGTTCATTCTTTCTAATAGTGATCACTCAGGGATCACTGGTGTAGGCTCCGTAAGGCAGATTATGCTCATCTCTACCCAGCTCTATATTGGCAGATGGACATCAGCCAGGGTGGGAGTATTTACACCATGGAAATTGGTATATGCTACAAAGCAATTTTTTATCCAAATGGCTGATTGTTAAACATTTATAAGTATACCATTGGTCAGTCCCACAAGGGTTAGAGGAATCCCAGTCCATCCCACAGAATCTGGCTCATAATAGGCTTCTAGAAAAATTCATGGAATTAAATGAACAAAAACTGAAACTGAACTGTGCAATATATATATATATATATTGCGCGCACACACACACACACACACACACACACATATATATATAAAGGCTGGGAAGCCTCTGGAGCTCCGTGCCTGCAACCCAGCTGTAGGGTAACCAAATCATCTCAGTTTGCCTGGGACTGTCCTGATTTTAGTACTGAAAATCTCTTGTCATGGGAATCCCCTGAAGTCCCAGGAAAACCGGGTGATTGGTCACCCTACTGAGAGCATAGAGAGATCTGAGGCCATCTGAGGAAGAGACATCCCAAAGGGGTTTTGAAAGCATAGCATCCTTTTAGCCGCACCTTGAGGTCCACTGTTATAATGCCTGCTAATTCTGTGTTCCCATCTTCATGGGTGGCTAGGACTAAGAGCAAGTCATTTAATTTTTCTAAGCGTTTGTTGATATATCTATGATATGGAGACAATGAGAACCAGCTACATAATTTGTGGGACTCAGTATAAAATTAAAATGTGGGGTCCTTTGTTCAAAAATTATTATGAATTTCAAGATGGTGACCAAAGAGTACTGAGTGCTTTTGAATGGGGATTTCTCTGCAACTCCACCTGTCCTGAGCTCATGAAGGTGGACTTGGAGATAAAGGATAATGCCTGTCATTCAGAGCTACAGGGATTCAGTGCCCAAAGCATCAGCAGCATCGAGCATGGTGCCTGGCTCAGGGGTCATGTTCAAGGGTGGTGGTGACTATTTCTGAGCTCTGGCCTGGCTCCCTCTGGCTTGCTCAACCTCTTCCACAATAGACATCTGAATCCTTACCTTGACAGTAACCTGAACTGGGTGATCTTTTGTAAGTCACTTCAGCTTCTCCAGGCTCAGATTTTTTCCCCTTCTATAAAACATAGGGATTTCAAGAAATCTCTAAAGAGCTTACCAGCTCTAAATCTGTTTTCAGCCAACTCCGTGACATTTATACATGAGCAAGGTCATAATGTTTCTTTGAAAGCAGTTTCTCCTTCCCTCGGTTAGCTGAGATTCTGTTTGGCTTTCAAGTTCCATTCGTATCAGAGTTTCTCCCCGCAAACTCTGAATACATAAATCAGGGTTCTTGGATTATTTCTAAAGTCCCTCTGATTCAAAGGTCAACCCATTTTTCATGTGAGCCTTCTGAGGCTTGGGATGGCCGAATGCCTCGCTTGGGGCCAGATAATGAGATGGAGGAGAGTAGGAATTAAACCCATGTCCTCGAGAGTATTCCATTGTTTATTTTCTGGCTAAGGAAACACCAGTGGGTACCTTTATAATTTTACTTTGCAATTATTATTTTTTCTGAACAATTTCTCATAAAAATAAATGGGAAGTATAAAAGCAAAGACAAAAATGTAACTTTAATTTGGGCTCATTAGATGATTATTTTTTTCAAGAAAGTCTCCATTTTTCTCAAACCCTGAATACGTGAACCAAGGTTGGTTTTATGATTTCTCTAGGAGTTTCTATTTGGTAAGGATGAGGGTTTCCTCTCTTTGCATTTGAGTGTGGGAATCCCAGACCCTTTCTTCTCACATTTCTATACTCCAGGGTGCATAAACAGATGTTCCTTTAAAGGCATAGCTTCTTAATCTTTTGTTCTGTATATCTCAACTGGTCTTTGGGGGATATCTAATCCTGTCCTTAAATGAAAAGGTTGGAAAGAGGGAAGGAATGTTCTCAGCCATTGCCTGGGTCTGGTTCATGAGAACTCCCACCAGACCTCTCCATGGGGCATCTGGTCATGTGCCTGGTTGAAAATTGTTGAGCTTTTTCCAACGGTGAGGGTTAGAGTAAGAAAAAAAGTCTCTCTCTTTCCCTGGAAATCCTTTTGCTTCCTAAAATCATGCCCACATCATCTGTGCTGGTCCTTTCACTGAGGGAGGCCTGGACGGACAATTTAGCTCACTTTTTTGAGTAATTTATTTTTTAACTTAAGGTTGTACTTTTCACAGGAACTGGCTCAGGGCCAGATGAAACATGTACTGTCTTAATGGGAGTTAAGACTGTAATTTTATGTTCTTCCTTAGTTTAAGACTAACTTCTGCTGTGGCGGTTCTGAACCGACAGATGCCTCAGGGTCAACTGGAAAGGGTTTCTTGTGGCACCCTCAACGTTCACTCAGGTTGAGGACAAAATGCCATTTTCTCCATTTTCAAATAGCTTAGAGAGAAGTCCAAAGGTTCCGATTCCAAGGAGCTATGATTTGCCAACCGCTTTGAGTCAGCCTGCCGATGAGGTTTGTAAAGTAGGAGCAGTTTCCGGTGGGCACTTTCTTCCTTTCTCACAGGGCTGTGTACTAATCTCCCTTCTGGAAGGAAGTCATGTAAATCCAGGCTGCTATGAATTTTCAACTGGAATTGTGCCAGCATGAGAGCTGAGAAGTTTGGAGTGAGATGCGGGGGTGGTGTGGCCTTTACAAAAACAAAACCAGCAGGTCTTACGCTTAAAAAAATCCCAGTTTAGAATTTAGGTTTGTACCAGTTTCAGAAATGGATACTTTCTGCTTCCTGCTCACTGTCTTGACATAAGGACGCTTTCTGCTTGTAGAGACTGTAGAGCTCCAGCTGTAGCTGTGCAGGTAGATGGAGCATTCCCTAGAGGGACTAAGAAAACTAGGGGCATAGTCCAGCGTGTGCAGAGAGAGCAGTGCTGAGAATGGATGTATCCATAGGAACCGTGTCACGGGGCCCCTCTCTTGCTCACAAGGGTGTGTAGGCACAAATAAGCACAAATGGCCATAATTTTCATGAACAAAAAATAAGAACAAAAATTTAAGTTCTGGAAAAATATTCTTTGCCCCAAATCCTTGAGGGCTAAGAATGTCATCAAATCAAACTGGATTGTTTGTGCGGCAGGATGTTGGATGTCCTTAGCCCTCTCCTTTCAGAGATCAGGAAGTGGGCGCCCAGAAAGGTTAAGTGAGCTGCCTGAGGTCACAAAAGGGAAGACGAGCTGTGTAAACAGCCTGATTTCCACAAAACTTTTCCCTTCAAGTTCAGCTGAGACTAAAACTGGCTGACCGTGGTTGTCTTTTCTTTAGAAGTGAGTTCATTGTGCAGTGATTGGCCCTTGGTTAACAACTACGCCTCTCCCTAGCTGCCCAGCATCTCTGTCTTATATACAAGGGATTATACATAGTTTTACAAGTGAGGAGGAAAGACAGTGAAATAGCCTGCTAACCAGACACGAAAACAAATATGCCTTGATGTTCCGGATTTTGATAATTTGGGTCTATCAGGAGAAGACGTTATATGGGCGGTGAAGAGGAATGGAATATTACTGTGGGATGGAATTGTAAGTATTCCACGATGATAAATCAATGTGCCCACTTTCCCTGTTGGTTATGATCCTTTCTTTGGATTAGTTGGGAAATTTAATGGAATAAAACTATTTAAATATCATGCTTTTATCATACAATTGTATAGAACTTAACCGTTAAATGAGAACACATCAGCTTACGTGTTCCAAATATCTATTTTGTAAGGTATGTGTTACCATTTTACAGATAAATTAAAACCATAGGGAAGAATAACTTGCTCAAGGGCATACAACTAAATGACAGATGTGGGGCTGACCACAGGGCTTCTTGTTCCAATTCAAAATTCTTTTCCACTATATCAAAATTCAATTTTTTTCAGGTTACGAGAAATCCTTTCTTAGGACCGAGATAAAATCAGACTTGACCTCTGGGCTGGTTACTCACTTCTACCATCAATGCCTCTACATGTTACCTTGAAGAACTAAACAAGAGTAATGGGGAGGATTAGGACTAAGTAAAGCTGTATTAGAAGCAGGTGGTATGTCATGTCTTATTACACATAAAATACAAATATTGGGAAACTGTCTCTTCTGATTGTGCTAACCATGCTGGGGAGAGGAGCTATGTACTGAATGCTCTTTTGTCTCTACTTATTGCCCTAGCTGACTTTGATCCCCTCTATACTGAATACCAACCCCAAACATTATAAGACCAGAGAGTGAGGATTGCTAGCCCATATTTCAATTTCTCTGAGATCTTCCTAAATTCAGGCTTAGAAAATATTTTGAAAATACGCCATACTTTCCTACCCAATAAGGAAAAAGTTAAATGAGTTAGATCTTTCCAGGGAACAGACACATTCTATTTGGGTACCAGAAGGTGAAAGAAAGCGTTTAGCCCCAATCTTCATGGAGGAACAAAATCTGAATGCTGACAATTTGGTCTGATAAGTCCTTTTTTAGGCTACAGGGAAGCAAAAAACCCCAGGGAAATACTCGATTGCGCTCTCACAATGTCAGGGCATATAATATAACCTACTTCTGTCATTTGCTGAACAAGCACTGATGTGTGTCAGGGGGTGGGTGGGGGTGGTTGATGCTTGAAAATGCCTTGCTACAAGGCTCAGTCCAATAGCACGTGAAAGAAGCAGGAACAAACATTAAAGAAAAAACAGAAATGGCTGCCAAAAAGTTGACCCTCATTGTAATGTCACAAAAACACCTCTACAAAAGGTCTGGCCTTGCTGTTTTCGGAAGCATGAGCATTTGTCTGGAAAGAGGCTGTTCTTAGATCTTTGCTCCAACCTCCCTCTGACTATCTCTGAATCTGTCCCAAAGGAGAGAAGCAGGTTAACTGAGGGATGTCACACCAGGGCAGTAACATGGCCTATCCAAGTTGGATGCCGGCTCACCAGGCCAGACGATGAGATGGGGCTTGGAGAAAGCCATCTGTTTCACCATCCCGCCTTTCTGTACAGAAGATAGAAACCTACCCTGCCATAGGCAGCTGACCGAGAAGTAATACGCTGTACCTTCCTTCAAGCCACTCATTCCTTGTGGTGGCAATCC